>APFE031534508.1:237975-299557 GCA_000404065.3 Pinus taeda | reverse complement strand
TCAATAATATGATATGTATATATAAATTTTTGGCGAATCTCTCACCAGGCATGGCGAATATTTTACTCAATTATAAAATCTTGTGTTTATTGAATACACAAATGAAATCATTGCATTTCTTTAAAATATCTTTTTAAATCAAAATTACCGAAATAACATATCGATAATCTAGTGGGTGTAAGATAAAATTCACCCGTGCCATTCGCAGAAAGCATGAGAAAAAACCTAATACTATATATAAAAACAAGAAAAATTAAAATTCATCACTTCTATGTTCCTGTTTGCAATTAGAAAAATTACCCAAATTACAATCTATTTACTCCACTTTTAGGGACCTCGTAACCACCCTGCCAATACACAAGTATGTTCCCATTTGCAATTAGAAAAATTACCCAAATTACATCTATTTACTCCAACATATGTTGGAAAGTTATAGAAGGATGATTAGTGCAATCAATCCATTCCTTTTAGCCCTGGATTTGTTTCAGTTTAAAACAGAAGTATACAAATATACTTGTCCATTGTCTATGTGCTTTAACCATTCACCTTAAAATGTTTTTACAATATAATTTCCTAAGTCTATTTAATATCTTCATTATCATAAAAACCAACCTATATCCATCTTAACTCCACATCTACCACTCTTAGGGGGATGAAATCTATTTATCGCTCTGAGCACTTGGTAGACCCAAAATTAAGATGGATCTAAGATAGAATTTCCCCTTTAAATAGTCTATGCTCACATGAATACCATGGGTCAATACCATGGGTTATCATAAACCTGGAGCTTAAAATTTACTATTAGTAATTTATAAAAAATTGAATAAAATTAAGTATGATTTATTATTTGTTTTTTTAATTTTAACCAAGCTAAAATATTTAACATACATTAAATTACAACATCCATTTTTACTCTTGATCGGATCAAATATTTTTTCACTCTATGCTAGTTTGCATATCACGATATTTGATACCTCTTCGGGGTTAGTAGATCTAGAGTAAAGATGGATCTATTTTGGTTTAATTCCCCCATTTAAATAGGCTACATTCCAAGTGAATACCATGGGTCAATACCATGTGCCATTTTGGTGAATACCATGGGTCAATACCATGTGCCATTTTTTATTTTTATTAATACTAATATTAGGGTTAATAATGTTTTTTTGCATGGTATTAATAATAATCTAGCCCATGGTATTTGGCCCATAGTATTTTGCCCATAGGTTTCACCTAAATATAACTCATTTTTTGAGTGTTCCTAAATATAAGGTGACTTATGGGTAATTATAAAAAAATGTTTTATTTGTTTACCATACCTCTCGTTTATTTATATTTTTAATAATTTACCATAGCTCTTTTACAAATATGGTATTTGGCTCATAGGATTCACTTAAATAAAACCTCTTTTTTGAGCCTTCATAAATAGAAAGAGGGTTATGGACTAAATATAAAAAGAGGTTTTATTTATTTACAATACGTCTAGTTTATTTATATTTTTATTTATTTACCATACCTTTTGAGTAAGTATAAAAAGGGGCTTTATTTATTTACGACTAAATATAAAAAGAGGTTTTATTTATTTACAATACGTCTAGTTTATTTATATTTTTATTTATTTACCATACCTTTTGAGTAAGTATAAAAAGGGGTTTTATTTATTTACCATACCTCCACCTTATTTATATTTTTATTTGCTTACACCCTTGCATGTATATAAGGTGACTTATGGAGTAAATATAAAAAATGTTCTATTTATTTACCATACCTTTCATTTATTTATATTTTTATTAATTTTCCATACCTCTTTTATAAATATGGTATTTGGCCCATAGGATTCACTTAAATAAAACCTATTCTTGGAAATTAGGGCGAATGGGAGGTTGTAATTCCTAATTTGAAGGGCTAAATTTACCTTTCTTACCCTCTCCCTTAAAATAAGGTGGGCTATTTGAGGCTATTTGTAAAAATATAATATGATACAAAATATTCACCCACTAAAAATTTAAAACCCCTTAATTTGGTAAAACCCCTTAATTTCGTCAAAGGGCAAACATTCACCCCTAAAATTTTCCATGATTCCTAGCTAGGAATTCGAAAATATGCCCTGTCTGACCTTTAGGCAATTCATATAAGGCTCTATATCCTGGTGTAGGATACCAAATGATTGGACTTCAGAACCTACAACCTAACTAAGACGGGCCTTCTCTCAGAATGAGGTCACCATAGATACCCAAGTGGTCAGCAGTTAGCTTAAAATTCTCATATTTGACTGGTTCTCTATTTTGGATATTCAAATTAGAAGTCTGGTATCGGAATTTGGCTGCTGTTATGGCAAGGTATTTGATGGTAAAGAAGTATTCTACCCCTTTCTAAATGACTGCTGTGTGAATAGGTCCTAATGTCTCGATCACTCCCTGAGTTCTCATTAGGCTCCTATGTTTATTCCATAATTGTAGTGGGTCTCTAGGTTCACCCCTTACCCATAGATCTAATCCATTCTCCTGTCTTTGAAAGACATTGTAGGTTTTAAGCCACTTTATCTGATTAACACCAAAAGAAATAAATGCCCGCAGTTGGAAATCACCCACAAAAGGGCTAGGGTTCTGCTCTATTTCTCCATCTAATACAAGATTGTGCAAATAAAATTCGCATAACAATCGGCTCTTTAAAGACAAAACACTGTCTTATTGTATGTCCCACGACCCGTAATGCTTACAACAATTTATGAAGTCATCAATGGTTTTTATCTCTATAGGTACTCCTGCCATGACAACTTTAATTTTCATCTGTAAATAGCTTTCCATTAAAAACAAAGCATAGTTTCTGGCAGGTGCCCTACACGTTAGAATGTCAGTATACAGAGAACATAAGGTATCGATTTGTTTAATGACTATGTCTAGTCTATGGGTTACCTTTTTTACTCTTTCTTCTGCCTTTTGCCATCCTTCAAAGGCTTGGCTTTCTGATGCATTAATGTTCTTTAGTTGCTGTTGTAACTTCTGGTATTTTTCTTGAGGAACAATTTGCTCTGTGAGTTTCTCTATTGTTTGTTGGGCTTGTGCCAAATATTTTCGCAGAGTTACTATCCACAGGTCATTGTCCAACATGATAATTTTAGGCTGGAGATCTACTTGGATCTTCTTATCATAGGCCGATGTGTTATCTATTTGTACTTCTACATGTGTAACAGCCAGATGTTATTCCTTTCGATTCTGAATAACAGGTTGGACTTGAGTCCTCTTAGTCTTTTTATTAAGGGGTTTTTCCTAGGTGGTTGCATGCTTTTCCACAGAGGTTCCTTTTGATTTCTTCCCCATTTTCAAGACTCTTATCTGTTGTCGAAGTTGCTTGATCACGTTAAGCAATCTCTGCTGTTCCTTTTGCAATATTTTAATTTCCTCTATTTTCTTGGAAGGAACAACTTTTCGTTTACACAGGCCTAGGCTTTGTACCTCAGGTATTGTTCCTTCGCCTTGGCCAATTTCCTTATTTTCTCTTTGGGGTACTTCTTCAATGTTCGACTGATCAGGTTTTTCAGGGCTAGAAACCCTAGTTTGTTTTGCTGTCTCCTGGGCATATTCTTCTTCTACCTCTTCTTCATCATGGAATTATTCGGGTGTATTCTAAGTAGGAACAAAATGTTCCTTTCCCTCATCCTCATCACTCCTGTCCCCAAAGACATTCTTATCATCAGCAGAGTGATCCTCTTCTTCTTTCTCCTCGTCACACAGTTCCTCAGATGCACTTTTATCATGAGCAGAGTGCTCCTACAGCCCTTCTTTGGTATGGGGATTGAGTGGGCTATGAGGTTGGACATATTCGCTCATATTGGCCAGAATTTGGGCCAATTCATTTTCTTGCAGAGGGTTTTGCAGCGGAATTTTGCTGCATTGCTCTGTTTCCTTTCCTTCTTCCTGCCCGAATTGTTCAGTCTCCTCCTCGGGTTCTCCTTCATCATTTTCTTCCAATTCCTTTTCGTTCTTCCCACCTTCCAATTGTGGGGGTTTCTTGTCTCCTGAATCATGTATTTCCACTGGTTGACTAATATTTCCCTGGGAATTTCCCAGCATTCCTCTAATCCTTTCCAATTTAACAGATTTTCTTCGTTTCAATGGTCTGCTCGATGTACTGGCAATATGTTTTCGTTTTGGGGCTGGCAAAGCCAGTCCCCCATCTATCGAGAAAATCAGTTCTTCCAAAATTCTCTACTGTTAGGCAAGACTGTAGCTGACTGTCAGTCGTATTAACCCATGGTGGCTTACTACTGACTCTACATGGTGAGATTTCTTCATGCTTTGAGCAACATTGTGTAATAAAAAATTTAAAAAAGCAGGCAAATTCACAACACATTTTTGCTTTAACACGGCTAAAAGTTTGAGATGAAGTGGTCTTCCCACGTCTTTCCTACCATCGCAAGTGATGTAGCTTTGGATAGCTCTCCCAAGGTTGCCGGCAGAACTCCTTTCCCTTTTACAGTCAGGTTCTACCCTTCGTCCTGAAAGATGGTTATAGCGTCTCGCAGTCTCACCTTTTTCAAAGTCCACACAGGTCCAGCGGCTGACATTCCCGAAACTTCTACAATTATGTCATTAGTGACTGTTATCTGTCTCCCTCTTACCATGGAATGATTTTCTTGCAAGTTCTATAGAAACTCAATTGCCACTGTCTCATTGGATTGCTGTAGACGGTTAAGGTAAACTATCCATCCTTCCCTTGTTAGGATTTCTCATGCAGCATCAGAGACCATCAACACTTGTGGCTCACTATGAATTGATCTTCCTCCCATCTTATTCACGCTTAGCACACTGTAAAAAAACACAGAGACGACAATGGAACAACAGGCGGTTCAAATTTTTAGCTTACTGTCAGGAAAGCGCAAAGAAGGTGATGGAACAACAAGTTGTTCAAATTTCTAACTTACTACTAATTTTTGTAGAGAAAAACACGGAAATGGCTTTGGAACAGCAAGCCATGCATATTGGGAAACAAAATACCATTAAGCTTGCTATTCCTGAGGCATAATTCTTCTGAATGATGAGCTGACACATATGCTAGCGAATTATGGAGATCACCCATGCCCCCCTGTAATGTGATAGGCCGTCCTCGGCAGTTAAATAAAGGAGCAGCATGTTGAACTGCCATAGTACAGAGTAATAGAGGAACAACATATAGAGATATGCCATGTTTACAAAATGAGAGGATTACCAAAATCGAGGCGTATGATAGAATTGCTAATAAATATGGAAATGCCGTGATATGATGCGAGAAATGGAGGATAGGACAACTGGTGTGAATAAAAATTCTTATGCGGTCATTATCAACTTTTACCATCATAATTTATTTGTAAATGATTTTCATGTATTCAAAAGTTCGAAAGGGTTATATACATAATCTCATTTTAATCACTTATAAAGATATAAGAAGAAGGGTTTTATAGTTACTATTGGTGTATAAGAAATATGACTTCAATACCATCAATAGAGTTCTGTTGCCCATAGGTGTCTATAACCTTGACAGAGTTGTTTATTTCACCCTTGGAACCGTAATCCTTTCTGTATGCCTAGGAAAGTGTTGTTGCAATGTCAGAATGGAGGCCATTGTGCTGGCTTGGTAACCAACTAAATCACAATGCCATTCACCAGGAAGGAATGAAAGGTGGGCAGGCCGACTCGTGATGAGACCTCCTGTTCCCAGGAATTTTTATTTTTCTGATGTGCCTCTTGGATCATATCCTTGGTGTGGTGGTCATAGTGGGAATGCCACTTCACCTTCTTCCATATGATCATGGTAGGCTGGCTCTTGATGAGACCCCCTATCCTTCATTTGACAAATCATGTTAGTAATCATATATATAATAATTTTTTCTTCTTTTCTTTTATATAACACTTTTCCTATTTATATACAGAGGGTGGTTCAACACTCCTTAGGAGTAGGGATGGTGGAAGAAGTCTGAACATCTCAATAGAGAAAAATATGCCCTTATTCTTATTTAATAATAATGATCAAAGAGAATTATGGGGATTTAGGAAGAACCATCACGATAAATATTATCAATCATATTGGTATTAGTAAAATAATGACAACAAGGTGATCAATAGTTTTGTCCTTTCCTCTTTTCTCTTATCAATTCAAAGCAATTTCTTCTAAAAATGACAATTTTTATGTGATTTGCTGATTTCAGTATCCTCTACTTTCTGTATTGTTGCATAAATGTATATTTGTCCCTTAAATGAGCATCACTCACAAAAATCCTATAAATGGTAAAACACATATACAAAAAAAAAGAAAAGAAAAATGCACTCCAAAAATGTTGTTCTCAAGATGGAACAATTACTGTTTCTTTAGAGGAACAATAAAAGAATATTTGCACACAAAAACCACAGGCAAAAAGGAAAAAAAAAACATGCTTGAAACTACTATTCCTTGAGAGGAACAACAACTGTTACTTAATCGGAATACCAAAGAAAGCAAGCACAAACAAAAAATGTGAAAATGCTGTTCCTTCGGAAAGGAACAACAAAAAAAAACGAAAGTGTTGTTCTTTCGGAAAGGAACAAAAAAAAACGAAAATGCTATTTCTTCGGAAAGGAACAACAAAAAAAATGAAAGTGTTGTCCGTTTGGAAAGGAACAATAGAAAACGAAAGTGCTGTTCCTTCGGAAATGAACAACAGAAAATGAAAGTGTTGTCCCTTTGGAAAGGAACAACAGAAAATGAAAGTGTTGTCCCTTCGGAAAGGAATAGCAAAAAAACGAGAGTGTTGTTCCTTCGGAAAGGAACAACAAGCATGCAGATATGTTGTTCCTTCAGAAAGGAACAACAAAAATGCAGAAGTGTTGTTCCTTCGGAAAGGAACAATAGAACGTGAAAGTGCTATTCCTTCGGAAAGGAACAACAAAACATGAAAGTGTTGTTCCTTCAGAAAGGAACAATAAAATGGTGGAAATGCTGTTCCTTTCAAAAGAAACAATAGAATGCAAAAGTGCCATTCCTTTGGAAAGGAACAACAAAACAATGGAAATGTTGTTCCTTCGGAAAGGAACAGAAGAATGCAAAAGTGTTATTCCTTCGAAAAGGAACAACAAACTGGTGGAAATGCTGTTCCTTCGAAAAGGAATAGCAAAATAAAAAAGCGGTGTTCCTTGGAAAAGGAACAACAAAGCGGTGAAAATGTTGTTCCTTCTGAAAGGAACAACAAAATGCAGAGTCGTTGTTCCTTCTAAAAGGAACAAAAGTAATGCAAAAATTGTAGAAATCTGTACAGAACGTAATTTACACAAACAAAACAAAAGAATTATGTACAAAATTTAAAAGCAATTAAATCACTTAGTGAACCAAAGGTGAGGAAGAGTTCTCTTCCTCAGCCAGAATCTTCATGTCAGAGTCTTCCCAGAGTTGCTGGTAGAAGGATTTCTGAGTAGGTGGTTTGCGGTACAATCAAACTTGGTGGCCATTTGCCTTAAAGGTATGTCCATATCCATTAATGGTGGTTAAAGTAATGGTGCCATTATCATGCACCTTCTAGATTTCATATGGCCCTAGCCAGCAAGTCTGAAGTTTCCCCGGAAAATCCTGAAACCTAGAATCGTATAGGAGTTCCCAATCTCCTTCCCGAAAGACTTTCTTTTTGATGAGGGCGTCATGCCATTTTGCTCTCTGTTGTTGGATTAATGTAGTATGTTGAAGAGTGGAGAGCCTGATTTCATCCAGCTCGTTGATTTTTTGTAGTCTATTAATCTGGGCCTCATTTAAATCTAGACTCACTTCTTATGTTGTTCTCAAGGTTTGTATTTCGAATTCTATTGGGAAGATGGGTTCCTTTCCAAATACTAGCTGATATGGTGAATAACTGGTAGTATTTCTCCATGTTGTTCTGTATGCCCACAAGGCTTTCGGCAATCTTGTAGCCCAATTGTGTCTGTGTGACGCAATGGTTTTTGTTAGTATTGCTTCTATTACTTTATTCGTGCTCTTTACTTGGCCATTTGCCTATGGGTGGTATGGAGTGGTAATTTTATGCTGAATTAGTTTTTAGTGTTGTAGCAATTTTATTACCAGCAAACTGTGGTCCCCCATTCGTGATTATATCTTTTGGGAGGCCATATCGCACAAATATCTGGAACAAGAAATGAATGACGAAATCCTTTGTAGCTCTTGGAAGTGCCTCTGCTTCAACCCATTTGGTCACATATTCTGTTGCTACCAAAATATATGTTTTCTAGTTTGATGATAGGTTGATCAGACCAAAAAAATCAAGTGCCCACCACTCAAATGGTTCAATGACTAGTTGTGGGTTCAAAGGCATTTCATCAGACTGTCTAGGGCATCCTGCTCTTTGGCAACTGTCACAAACTTGAACAAATTTCTTTGCATCTTTGAAGATTGTGGGCCAGTAATACCTTGTTTACAGAACTTTGTGACCAGTTCTTCGATCCGCGAAATGTCCGCTACACGGTCCGTCGTGACAGGCTTTCAGAATGTCAAATATTTTATCTTCACAGACACATCTTCTAATGTGCATATCTGCCCCTATATGAAATAGGTAGCCCCCAATCCAAGAAAATCGAGTACTACGCTGCACAATCTGTTTTCGTTCATTGGGAGTAAGATGTTTTGGTAATTTGCCTACTTCTAAATAATTTGCAACATCAGCATACTAGGGTATTTTTACAGTAACAACGAACAAATGTTCATCTGGAAATTGATCTTCGATTGCTGCTGCGTCCACTGGCTTTGGCGTTCGTGAAGAAAGTCAGCTACATGATTTTCTTTCCCAGGTTGATCTTTTATCGTGATGTCAAATTCTTGCAATAAATTCAGCCATCTTGTTACTCTACCATTTGTAATTGGTTTATTTGCTAAAGAATTTATGGTAGAGTGATCTGTATATAAAACAACAGGACATCCAGTGATATAATGCCCAAATTTATTTACAACATGTATTACAGCTAAAAATTCTTTTTCAGTAACAATATAGTTTAAATCAGCAGGAGACAAATTCTTGCTAATATAATAGATTGCATATGGTTTTTTGTCTTCTTCCCGCCCAAGGACTGCTCCAATAGCTGTGTCTGAAGCATATGATGAAATTTGAAATGGAAGGTCCCAATTTGGACCTTTGAGCATAGGGGTTGTTGACACAAGCTTTTTCAGATCCTCAAAAGCACGGTCACATTTATCTGTCCAAATAAAATTAACATTCCCTGTTAGTGCGTATAGAGGTGCAACTATTTGTGAAAGATGCTCAACAAATCTCCTATAATAATTAGAAAATCCAAGAAAACTGCGTACCTCTGTTTGTGTGGTAGGAGTAGGTATTAACAAAATTATTTGAATTTTGGTCGGATCTACCCGTATTCCAGCTGTTGAGATATAATGACCTAGGATGAGTCCTTCAGTCATCATCATATAACATTTCTCATGGCTCAGGCGGAGCCTGGTGGCGATAAATCATTGTAGCATCTTTTCCAACATGTCTAGTGCTGGGTCGAAATCATCTCTATATGGTGTGAAATCATCCATGTATACTTCGAGTGATTCATTTATTAAATCTGAAAAGATGCTAAGGATAGCCCTTTGAAATGTGCCAGGGGCATTGCATAGGCCAAAGGGTAAAACTCTGTAGGTAAACGTTCACCAAGGACAGGTAAAAGTTGTTTTGTCTTGGTCTTCAGGGGCAATCTAAATCTGATTGTATCCATTGAAGCCATCCAAGAAAGAAAAGAATTTCTTTCCCGCTAATGTATCTAATACCTGGTCAATGAATGGAAGGGGAAGTGGTCTTTCTGGGTTGCTTTATTTAATTCTCTGTAATCTTCACAAATCCTCCACTTTCCATTCTTCTTCGTCACCACTACAAGTGGAGAGACCCATTTGCTATTGGAGATAGGATAAATGATGTTTACATCCAAGATTTTTTGTAATTTAGTTTTCACAATGTCTTTTAGATGAGGGTTAAGTCTTCTTTAAGGTTGGCGAATAGGTCTTACATCCTTTTTTGTATAAATGTGGTGTGTACATAATTGGGGATTGATTCCCTTTATGTCCGGATAATCCCATGAAAATGCTTCCTTGTATTTTGTCAATAGTTGGATCAAATTGTCTTCTTGTTCAGGAGTCAGGTTATTATTGATGTTCAAAGTTTTTCCTAGCTCAATCTTTATGGTTTTGCTATTTGAAACAGAGGTAGTAGGTATTGTCTGATCATGACTGTCTTTGAAAGGATCTTCTTCCAATTCATTATCAAATGCTGCCTCTATCACGTGACATTGTACGTGGGATTTGGCTTTAGTTTGGTTAATAAAGTTGTTGATAACATCATCCTTTCTTTGATCTTTGAAATTGATGGCATCTTCTACAGTTAATGGGCATCTAATGTTTTCGGTAAGGTATCATATAGGATGTTTGCTAGTTTTTATTATTGTTACACTTGGCTGGGCTGAAGGGTATAGGGCTAGATTCTTGATATTACTCCCTCTAGTTATGGTCATACTGCCTTGTCGGCAGCTAATGTAAGCATCAACGGTTGCAAGCCAAGGTCTGCCTAAAATTAACGGATGTCTATCAAGTCGGTTTTTGGGGTTTATCATCAGAAAGTCGGTAGGATATTCCCAGGAATCAACAGATACCATGATGTCATGTAGTGTGCCTTCCGGCCTAACCACTGATCGGTCAGCTAGTTCTAATAAAGTGGAAGTTGGTTCTACTGATGTAATGCCCAGTTTTTGACAAATGGTGGTTTTTAAGATATTAATTGTAGCCCCTAAATCAACTAAGGCATTTGAAAAGGTTTTTCCATTGATTTGCACTGTCACTATTGGATTTCCTGGGTCTTCATATTTGATGGGTGCTTCTCTTCCTGATAACAGGTCAGATAAGGTGCCAACTACTTGGACTGTTGGGTTATTTGTTATTCTCCTCTTTGGTTTTTTATACATAGCTCTTTGATGGTCTTTGCATATATTGCGATATCTTGGATAGATTGGAGGAGTGGGATTTTTATGTACAAATTCTTCAGTTCTCCCAGAATATCAAAGTCAGGATGTTCTATAGGACACAATACAATTAATCGTTCTGGGAATGGGGGAAAAGATGTGGCTGCTTGGTTATGAGTCTGTTTTTGGACCACATCTTCTTCTTGTAATGGTTGTTATACTGGTAACCGATTTTCAACTTGAGAATTTTTATCTCCCTCAGTCTCCATAATGTGCCCAGACCTTAATTCAAGGTCGTTTCACTCCCTTAGATCAGTTTCTAGCTTTGGTGCTTCAATTATTTGAACAGATTGTACTGGTATGTTATTTGGGTTCAGGTTGGGTTGGGCTGGGAGTTGCGGTCTTAAATTGGATTGGGGATTCTGTTGTAGTGCTGGCAGTGTAGGTTGAGGGAGTGGAATGGTTCCTATTGGCTGATTCATCGGTCTTTGCCAGTTTGTCTGCCAGGCTTGACTCTGCGAAGTGGGAGGGGACCATTATGCTGGATACACATTGTTTTGCCAATATTGTGGGGCGTAGGGAAAATTTGGCCAATTAGATTGGCTTGCTTGATTTGGCCATGGTGATGATGAAGGAAATGGTTGTTGTGACCAATTTGAGAAGGGAGGTTGATTTTTCCACATTGTATTATATTGTTGAGCATGATATTGTGGAGGATGGAAAGAAGAAGCTGGATCGGGGAACATACCTGATTGTCACGGCTGTCATTGACAATGCTAATTAAGTAGGTACACTGGTTTTGGTTCTTCTTCCGCTTCTTTGTATACTACTTTCAAACTAGGAAGTGAGGGACAACTCTCTGTAGAGTGGTCTTTTGTACAAATGGCGCAAACTTGAACCACATCTAATGGGCACTCTTTGTGGCTATGTTTCTTTCTGCATCTGGGATAGAATATTGCTAGATTTTGCTCTGCCTCTTCTTGTTTATGTTTGGCTTGCATAATATCAAGCTGCGTTATCAAAGTCTCTAATGTTAGGGCCTAAATCTACCTCAGGCTGAGAAAGGTAGGATCTAGAGTAACATCAAACCACACTTAACCTGGTAGCTAGCCCTACCAAGTCGGGAGAGGGCTCTCTCATTGTCAATCTCAACAAAATATGATCAATGAGACTTAAGATACTGATGTGAACACTAATTTTAGGCTAGGTATGTGTTCAGAAGAGTTTGATTTAATTTGATGATTTTTTGTTGGCTTAAATGTGAAAGGCAGATTTGGGTCTAGGGAATGAGGCTCAGTTTTGCAGATATCTCTATGGGGCGAGGTAGGAAAATGGTTTGGTACTTAAAATTGAGTGAGATGGAGAGATTTTAGACTGGTGAGGAGTTGAAGAGGACATGAAAGTCTCAGGGATCGTTTTCAAATAGCCGAAAAAATAAATAACTAAACAAAACCCTAGGTAGAGCACTACAAATCAATGAATTCTACCTTTATCCTTGTTTCATTTAGTTAAGATGAAAAAAGAGAGATAATGGCATACATAAAACACATGTAAAATTGGAATTATAGAAGGAAACACAATACCAAATCAAGTTTCCACAAGAATCCCATAAAGTGCTGCAAACCCTGGTTTATTCCTTTGCCAAACTACTGAAATGAGTAGACAATAAAGCTCCAAGCTTTCCTAAGAGTCCAACCTTTACCAATGACTGAAAAACTAGTAGATATAGGTAATAAACAACTCATCCTAGAATTTAGGGGCCGAGCTCATAATTTTAGGATATGTTCCAACAAAGTCTAAACTGAGAACTAAAAAATAGGCAGTGGAATAGCTTGCCTCTAAAAACTAGGGAACTGATTCATTCAGTTGCAAACTACCTTTTCATGGATAAATCTACCTCTATGAGTGAAAATTTAGCATAATTAAATCAAAATCCATCAAGTCAAATTAAATTACATCATGAGTTTCACTATTAGAAAGAGAAAATTCAAACTGTGAGGAAACTAGGCGAAAAACAGAGTTTTTTGGCCAAAATGAGCAAATTTCATCCTATGCGCCGCGCTGATTTCCCTATGCGTAGCAATTTTTTACAACTACTTTTAGAAGCCTTCCTGTGCACCAAATTTTCTCCAAGTGGGCTTGTTGGAAAGGCCTATCTGTCTACTTTCTAGAACAAGTGGAATTTCTAAATTTGACCTCCATTTACCCCTCCAAAATTGAGTTCTCCCAACACTGCTTCCTATGTATCCAAAAAGGGGCAGAAAGGTCATTTTTGAGGTGCTTTTGACCTTTTTTGAAGCTCAAAACCTGTCAAAATTTCTTGGCCATGTGAGGGCATTCATATTTTTCCATGAAAAATCCAAAAATGTTGATTTTTCCTCAAAAGGAGGTCTCTAGCAAAAGCGCGCGCCAAGTGGCGCGGCGCATCAGGCAGAAAAACATGTTTTTTAGGCCAAAAATTCAAAATTTGCAAAAAGTTTCCCAAATTTATTGAAATTTTGGTTGAGTGTCCTTCATTAAGTGATGTGTTAGGCTAAGGAAGCCTCAGCCAAGATCTGGAGTGTATCTTTCTCTTTTCTCTTCCTTGATGTTTTCTTCAACTTGGCCTTCAAAATCCTGAATCTTGCTTTGCACACCTTGTTTCTCGCCAAGTAGTGGTAGGCCATGTTCCTCAACATATTTTTCTCTCTGTTGGCCTTCCATCTTTTCAAAGTGCATATTTCCCTTTCAAGCCAAGATTCACGATCAGCATCAATTTCTTGTTCAAGTGGTATCAACTTGATTTTCCTCCTCTTGGCAGCTTGCCGGTTTTCTCGTATGTTTTGTAGCTCCATGATGGTTTGCTGATCCTCTAGCTATTTGTTTCTTTGCTCTAGATATTTAATTATCCATTTGGCTCTTTCCAGGTTGAGAGACTAATCATGAATGTTAGCTTGTTGTTCTTGAATGATCTCCTTGAGCTTTGAGCTTTGGGAGCCCAAATCGGTGTCATCGTCCTGAATAAGAATGAAATCTGTCTCTTGTCCTCCTGAAGGCCCCTCATCATGTAATGGATACTTACCCTTGTCCTGTACCTGCTCTGCTGATGGAGGAAATGAGACTCCTTCCACCCCGGGTGGAGATAGTACTCATTTTTCTGCTGCAAACAACCTTCTGGCACCCTTTTGGTATGTGACAAACACTCACACACTAGTGGTTTGTGTCTCATGAATCTTCTGCTGATGTGAAGGCCCTCCTACCTCATGAAAAACTACTGGGGGTACTTGAGGACCTGTAAAGACCTCATGTGAAATGAAATCCTCCCATGAGATTTTCAGTAAACCAAGCTGATGCAAGACCACAATTTTGATTAGTGCAAAATGATATATGCTGTTATATTACTGTTGAGGAGGGTTCTTGTGCGCTAAGGTGGTCATCTTCTCAATGTTCTGGCAAATGAAATAGGGGAGATTCATCATTCTCACCCTAGTGAAATGCATCAACAATATGATGTGATAGGCATACAGGTGAAAAAATCTGCCCTGACAACTAAAATATTTAATTATGAGTTTCATCAAGGGAGCATATGTGTCCTGCAGATACTTGAACGGAAAAACTCTACTGATATGTCTCTAAAAACTAGCCTTGATGTAAGGCTCATAATGCTCTCTGTCTATTAGCTGCCTCTTATTCCACTGCTCACCTACATTTGGAATGCAAGTTGCTTGAGCAATAGTCTCAGGTGTCAAGGTGAACGTCACACCTGCCAAAGTGACTTGGCCATTATGAAGATGGAGCACAAACAATTTGGCCAGCTCATGGTGGTACTTGACTCTCTCTACCATCTCACATAACTGATAACAAGATTGGTGTTGAAAGCATGTAACAGTAAGAGGGCAGGCCAACAGCTCGGCAAGTGAAGTAGGCTCCTCCCGGTTATGTTTTCCACCCTTGTGAGGCCTCCTTGGTGCATGCATTTCTATAGAAGAATCACTGACTGTCTTCTCATCTCTATCATAGGAAGAATCTGACTCCATGTTTGCCAATGTTTGAGTTTTCTTAGATGAGTATGATGAGATTTTATGGTGTCTTTAGGTTTTTGTTGCCAAAGAAATGAATGTATGAGGGACTGTGGAGGGAATGTGTATGAGGGGTTTGGGAATGTTGCTGACATGTTTTTGGAGAATAGAAGGGTTTAGGGAATAATATTTGGCTTTGGGACAACAATTAGGGTTTGGGGATATTTTGACTAGGGTTTGGGATAGTGGTAATAGGGATTTAGGATTAGTAGTTTTAGGGATATGGGGATTAGAGAGTGGGTAAATGAGAATGAAAAGGGAGGGAGAAAATGAAGTGAGGGAGTGAGGGAATGAGGGGATGAAAATGATAGGAGTAGTTTTAGTAGAAAAATAGGCAAAGTGTAAACCCTATGCAATTGTTTTTAACAAAAAATGCAAGGAGGTAGGGTTTCAATTTTTTACCATTAAATCACCATAAACACCAAGACAAATTCATCTATTGGTGATGAGGGCATATTAACTTACTTGGACAATTGAGGATTTAACAATTTTGTAACTTTGGAAGAAGCAGTGAGTGAAATCGGCCTTGCAGTCCTGTGCGTCGCGCCACCTCATAGGTGCGCCATGCTGCCTCAATGCACTGTGCCAATTATAAAATTACACTGCTGAATGCTGCCCAATGCGCCGCACCGGATGAGTGGGCCACGCCTATGCCCCAGTGCACCATGCCTGGGTTTTCCCTTGTTTTGGCACAAAAATCACTCTCTTGGCTTTTGGAAGACCAATACACTTGCTCTCTTTCTCTTGAGGACACAAATGAACCTTATTGATATGAATATACTTTATATACATATGGTTTTGATTTTTCACTTACAAAAACCCACTCTTCTAATGTTTGATTTTGACTTGCTTTTAAAACTCTTTTTTTGGGTAGTTTGCTTTATTTTTGCCTTCGATGGACTGAATGCTTTGAATTTTTGTTTCTTTTGCAGGTGGTGAAGTTGCAAAGGCTTGGCAAGGTGACCAGGGCTAACTCTGAAGTTATTACATATGGAAGAAATGAAACTACATCAAATTTGTACATGAAAACATAAAAACTCTATTTTTCCTCAAACTAGGGTTTTGAGGAAAAATCAACCATTGAGCATGTGATTATGGAAATTATTGTTGCTGAAACTTTATTTGACCTCCTCATGCGCTTGCTGACCTTTATTGAGCATTTACAAGACCTTATTGAGGAAACCCTAGACCTAATGAGACGTAAAACCCTAAAAATGACTTTTGCAGATTTAAAGACAAAAAATGACTGCAGATGATCTAGATGTATGACAATGGGCCAGCAGGTAAAGAACATGAGGGAAAATGTATAAAACACCACTACCATCAGATGATCCATGATCCTAATGGAATGCAACTGATTGGATGAGACCTCTAACATGCAATGCAACAAGAGAATTTGATCACTGATGGAGGGATGAAGATACCGACACTAACACCCAATATATCAGTGTTGAAATTTTCTAATAAATTTCCAATTTCCGCGCGAGTTACTCCTTCTCCAGAGATCTTGTTGTCTTTGTAAACTTGTCATGTTCTGCTGGTTTTAGCCTTGTGCTTCCTTGTGAGATCCTAATACATAAATCAATGATGTTAGCAAAATCTTCTTGATAGATGTCTCCTTTTCCCATAATATTCAGTGTTTCAATCCATTGTTCCTTCATACCTTTAACTATTGTTGTTTTTAATACATTGTCAGGTAAGGGTAATGATGCATAAGGAGATATTTGAAGATTATAATGAAAATATTCAACATATTCTTCTAGTGTTTCATTAGGTCTAGCTACCATCTGAAATATTTTATCTTTTAATTCTCTAGATCTACGATAATCCTGATATTTCTTCAGGAAAGCGCCTTTCATATGATCCCAGTAATTTATAACACCTCCACCCAACCCCATAAACCATTGTAAAGCATCTCCTTTTAATGTAGAGGGAAATAGTTTCAGCTTTTGCGGGTCAGTGGTATAGTCATATCCTCTGCATAGCACATTGAATTCAAACAAAAATGCATATGGGTCTTTTGATGTTAGGCCATGAAATGTAGGGATATGATGGAGAGGAATTGCCTTCATAGATTCATTGACTATAGTATCTACAATGGGATATTGCAATGTGAAGGTTTGCATGTTTGGATGGTTATGGGCCATTTGGTCAAATATGTACCAATAACCTTCCGGGATTTCTAGGAGGGTATTCTTAGGTTGGTTAGACAGAGCAAGGATGGCCTTAATAGGAATGGCCTTAACAACACTTCCTTTGTCTGGGATGATGAGAGTTCCTAATGTCTTGGGGGATTTTAGCTCTTGAGGTTCTTTAACTTCGTTTTGGATGATTTTTGCAGCACTTCCCTTATCTGGGTTGCTTAATGGCTGAATTATTCCAAGAGGAGATCTTGGTTCTTCAGTTTCTCTTGTTTCTCCTCTCCCTTCGTAGAGATTACTAAGGTTCCCTTCTTGCAATGATTTTGGGCTAGAATTCTCAATTTCTTGAAAATATTGCTCCTCAATTTGGCTGTGTACCTTAGCAAAGGCTACAGATGGTGATCCTGTGGCCTGAAGGGAACTAGTAGGTTGTCTAGAAGCAACTTTTCTAGGTCCTACTAAAGGCCGAGATTCTGCTTTTTTAAGGATTTCATCTATAAAGGTTGATCGACCAAGGGTCATCGACCCCTTAGCTTTATCGGGATTGGGTAGTGGTTTAGGATTCTTTTCAGGCTTTTTCTGCTTAGTCATGCACACAAATCAAATGCTGATTTCTACCCAAAACAACAACAAATCCGCAGGAAAGTGGGCAGGGGAGTAGGGCTGTTACATGCTCTGTACGCAGGTTCTTACCTTTCATTTTTAAAACCTAATCCTCTCCTAGCAGGTACTTACACTACTCTGAAAAGAAACAAATGGCTACACTCTTCCCCTGCAACGGCGCCAAAATGTCGAGCAGTAAAAAGGGTCTTTTTCATCTCTATTTACCCTACATTAATTATCAATCCAGGTACGATTTGTTATCTCAAAGAGTGTACTCAGTTTGAGGCGGTCACTTGTCAAGAGTAATGCTAGTAGTATAGTGCTAAATGGTGAAAACAAACTCTAAATGTAGTGGCAAGAAACTACAACACTTCATCAATCAAGGGTGTAGTAATGATAACTCTTCCCTTTGTAAACTGATGCAATTGAAAAGCAATCAAGGAGAAGATCATCAATCTGGGAATTGGACAACAATAGTCAATGTTCACTATAGTTTTAGATAGTTCTGCTCACCCCAAATCAATTACTTGAAAGGATAATTCAATTAACAGGAAAGGGAACAACAACTAATCTATTTAAAAATATTGAACAACAAAGCTTTAACCTATAAAATTAATGAAGCAGTAATTGTAATCTACAGGAATTAAGCAACAATCTTTACCTTGGAAATGATTTTCAGAACAACAAACCGAAAATGGAACAAAAAACTAAGGTGAGTTATGAAATGTTGAACAACAACCTGAATCAAATGTAAACGCGCAACAAACTAAATTGAATATTACACACAGTGCATCTATACCGAAGGAAGTAGTAATTTGGGTCTTGGCAGAACAAATATTAATCATGGTTTTGAAGAAACAACAATTGTGGTTACCATGGAACAACAATCCCAATGAACAACAATCACACTTGGAGGTAAACCGTAGATAAATAGACAATAGTACCGATTTATAAATACACAACACTGTTACTCTGTAAACGAACTGTAATGGTAATTTGTAAGGAACAACAATGTTATACAATAATATCAATCTGTAAAGGAATGATAATGTGATATAAATTCAGAATGAACAACATAACATTCGAGTTGCAAAGGATAACTTTACTATTCAAATATGAATGGAATATAACAGAGCCAATACATAAAATAATAAGGAACAATAGATCACTGAACAAAGAAAATAAAAAAAATCAAACCACACATGACTTGGAATTGGGAAATAATGGTACAGGAAGCAAGTGATCCACCAGGGCTGGGCCCTTAGCCTCCAGGGATGCACTACTGTGATTACGTCAGAATCAAAGACGGAACGACAATAGAGTTTATGTATTAATCATCAAAACAGAGTTACAGTAATCACTATTTAAAGAGAGTCGATGATCAAAGTTTAAGTTACAACAGTGAATTTCATAAACTAACAATCATCCGCCCCCTGGGCTAGCAACGATGTCCCTTTTTATAGCAGCCAAGCAGAAATATCAAAGATACAGATAATCTTTAAGGTAGCAATCCCTCAGGATCAAAATATCTTGAGGGATTTTCCATACCGTTATTTCTCAGTTATCTCTTCATTCTCTTGTGCCAATTTGGTGTCTCCTCTTCCTTTTCCTGGCTTAGGCACTTGTATATGGATTGCCTCGTTTGGATGTGGTTCCCTGTCAAAAGGACATCAGTTGATTTCATCTTTTCTTTTCCTTTGGAATGGTGTTCTTCCATTTTCATCCTTTTCTGCATAGGAAAAGGTAATAATTAGTCATTTTACGTTACTCAAAAATCTTCTAAACTTTATTATAATATTTCACCATATGCCCATTTCACAATGCAAAGAAGTTATGAATTAAAGGAAAAGATAATGAAATAAGTGGCAATTACATACCTTCTCTCATGCTCAACACACGCTAGTTGTAAGAATGCATTAGTCAATCAAACAACTATGGTTTGTGGATCAACCAAGATTTCAAGAAACCAATCTCATCGCATAGGAAAATGACAAGGGAAAGTAGGTGCATAGAAAGGAAAGAATAACTCAGATGCACCTATTATATAGTTGATTGATTCTGCATGGTTTTTGCTATCTTTTGGAAATTTGATGTAATGGGATGAAACATCTCAATCTTCATCATCATCCAACAACTTCTTTGGTTAATTAAGATATAGAACACTACGTATAAAACCCATTCTGTCCTTGATCCAAGTGGTTAAAAAGTTAAGGAGTTGATGAGTTATTTAGAGTCAAAATCAAAACTAAACCTTCCATTGTATTTTCAATTTCTTGCAGTATAAAGTTCCTTTTCATTTTGGTATGATCAATGGTGTGATGAGTATCTAATGCCTTAGTAATTTTGTAATCCAGTGCCTCTTCTAAGGAGGTAGATCCCTCTCCTTATCCAAGTATTTTCTATACTTTATAAAGTAGTCACAATATCTTTTATATACTCATTTTATTTCTAGCAGTTCTCATATTTAGTACTTAGTTGTAACTTTGATATTTCCTTTGCTACAACTTTGAAGTTCAGTTCTTGTAACTTTAATATTTCCTTTGATAGCAACTGTGAAGTTCAATTGCTATAATGCTGATATTGATATTTCTACAACTCTAAATTTCAATCGCTGTAACTATGGTTTTCCATATTACTACAACTCCAGATTGGAGGTTTATTACTGCAACTTTAATAATTCATGCTATTGCAACTATGTATCGTAGATTTTATTTATGCAAATCATTCATTAACATGTTCATTAAATTACATACTAATAATTATACTTACCTAACAACTTGTGATTCAGGTTGTTACTGCAACTCCCATTGTTACAACTCCATGCTAACACTAGAATATTCTATTTTTCTGAAATTGCGATTGCTCCAATTTTCAATTAGGCTCAATTTTATTAGTTTGTTTGCAACTTTTGATTTAATGTCCTATTTCCTTTATGATCTAAGATTTGATTTGATGGCTTGTGATTTATTGCATTATATTTCACATGCAACAATATTTCTAGTACAACAACCAAGATCATTTTAACACTAGAACAAGTCACCTTAGATGCTTGTGTGATTTATTTCCTGTAAGTGTAACTTGTTTCTTGTAAGTGTTATTTACTTTCCTGCAAGTGTGACAATTTAATTTCTTGCAAATGTTCTCTTTTTATTCCTGCAAATGTGCTCTTTACATTCCTACAAAGTGTGGATTCGATTGTAAATAGATTCTCCTTGGTGACTTGTAAAAGTATCCCAATATATTGTCCTATGACACTCATTTAGGTTACTACAACTACTTATTGTATTAGCACATATGGTGCATGATATTTCAAAAGTTCTTTATGAACCTTAGTTTGAAAATTAAATATACAATCTTTTGGTTGTCTTTCTAAATGATTAGAAAAGTAATTGAAAGGCTCGCCATTAGCCACATGGAAGAGGTTTCTTGGCTGGAAAACATGTTGCATTGGAGGAGGAATATTTAGCATTTAAGAGGAGGGAATTGATCCTTAGACATCATGGGGTATCTTGGATGCTTATATAGAGGTATGGATTTGACTTGGTGACATTTGAGTTGCAATAATGTTCATGTAGAGGAAGCAGACCTAGCAGAGAAATTTCTTGGTAGGCGCATTAGAGTCCCTGGAGGCTTAGAAGAGGAGCATTGAACATATCTTGTGGATTTCCCTTACAATGGATCCTTACTTTAGTACAACACCACCTTGGAACTTGGCATGTGCACCCTTAGAGTGTAGTGCTTCATATGTATAAGCCTAATTGTGTCTTTGTAGGTGGCATGCAAGTTTTAAGGATCACATATGTTTTGTTAGGCTCACATATGTTTTGTTGGCCTTCTTTACCTCTCTTAGATGTGGAGGAAGGAGAGTTCATGAAGAATCCCAAGGAGTTATTATGAAGAAGAGGGAGGACATTATTCTTGGAGGATTCTTGTGAGATGCTAGGGTTTATTATTGTAAATAAGGCATGGAATATGATTATCTGTTTTCATTCTTGATAGTCCTTTTATTAGATGTGACTAGAGGAGCATGCTAGTCTCTATTTCTCTCTCGTTCATCTCCATTAATACGTTCTTTCCTAGAAGGTGATAGATTCCCTAGAGATTGTGGATAATATTGAAAATTAGGATTAGGATTTCATCCCTTGGAGACATTGGAGGTAACCTTTTTTTATTAAACCTTAAATTGTATTTTTTGAGAAGTGGAGAAGAGGAGACATCTTTCCTTGGAAGATTTGCTAGTGTGATGATTTCTTGTTGAAACTCCTTGGTGTCAGATAAGGTTTTCTGAGTTTTCCCTAGCTAAGATTTTGGAAAACTAAAGTATTGTACTAGTATTAGGATGAGGCTATGTTAGGTACATAAACTTCATCTTTACATATATATACAAAGTTTTTAGCAATCCAAAAATAGTCCTATAGGAAATTTGATTTTGAACCATATTTATTTTCTTATTTGATAATTTCGATCACTTACATTTCTTGCTAATTTAACATAACTTAAGGTTGAAAAGATCCTGAGGGATTCGCCGATTTGGTGTCTCCTCTTCCTTTTCTTGGCTTAGGCACTTGTATCTGGATTGCCTCGTTTGGATGTGGTTTCCTGTCAAAGGGACATCAGTTGGTTCCGTCTTTTCTTTTCCTTTGGAATGGCGATATTCCATTTTCATCCTTTTCTGCATAAGAAAGGGTAATAATTAGTCATTTTACGTTACTCACAAATCTTCTAAACTTTATTATAATCTTTCAACATATGCCCATTTCACAATGTAAAGAAGTTATGAATTAAAGGAAAAGATAACGAAATAAGTGGCAATTACATACCTTCTCTCATGCTCAACACATGCTAGCTGTAACAATGCATTAGTCAATCGAACAACTATGATTTGTGGATCAACCAAGAATTCAAGAAACCAATCTCATCACATAGGAAAATGACAAGCGAAAGTAGGTGCATAGAAAGGAAAGAATAACTCAGATGCACCTATTATATAGTTGATTGATTCTACACGGTTTTTGCTATCTTTTGGAAATTTGATGTAGTAGGATGAAACATCTCAATTTTCATCATCATCCAACAACTTCTTTGGTTAATTAAGATATAGAAAACTACGTATAAAACCCATTCTGTCCTTGATCCAAGTGGTTAAAAAGTTAAGGAGTTGATGAGTTATTTAGAGTCAAAATCAAAACTAAACCTTCCATTGTATTTTCAATTTCTTGCAGTATAAAGTTCCTTTTCATTTTGGTATGATCAATGGTGTGATGAGTATCTAATGCCTTAGTAATTTTGTAATCCACTGCCTCTTCTAAGGAGGTAGATCCCTCTCCTTATCCAAGTATTTTCTATACTTTATAAAGTAGTAACAATATCTTTTATATACTCATTTTATTTCTAGCAACTCATATTTAGTAGTTAGTTGTAACTATGATATTTCCTTTGCTACAACTTTGAAGTTCAATTGTTGTAACTTTAATATTTCCTTTGATAGCAATTGTGAAGTTCAATTGCTATAATTCTGATATTGATATTTCTACAACTCTAAATTTCAATCATTGTAACTATGGTTTTCCATATTACTACAACTCTAGATTGGAGGTTTATTACATCAACTTTAATAATTCATGCTATTGCAACTATGTATCGTAGATTTTATTTATGCAAATCATTCATTAACATGTTCATTAAATTACATACTAATAATTATACTTACCTAACGTCTTGTGATTTAGGTTGTTACTGCAACTCCCATTGTTACAACTCCATGCTAACACTAGAATATTCTATTTTTCCGAAATTGCCATTGCTCCATTTTCAATCAGGCTCAATTTTATTAGTTTGTTTGCAACTTTTTATTTAATGTCCTATTTCCTTTATGATCGAAGATTTGATTTGATGGCTTGTGATTTATTTCATTATATTTCACATGCAACAACATTTCTAGTACAACAACCAAGATCATTTTAACACTAGAACAAGTCACCTTAGATGCTTGGGTGATTTATTTCCTGTAAGTGTAACTTGTTTCTTGTAAGTGTTATTTACTTTCCTGCAAGTGTGACAATATAATTTCTTGCAAATGTTCTCTTTTTATTCCTGCAAATGTGCTCTTTACATTCCTACAAAGTGTGGATTCGATTGTAAATAGATTCTCCTTGATGACTTGTAAAAGTATCCCAATATATTGTCCTATGACACTCATTTAGGTTATATGGTGCATGATAGTTCACAAGTTCTTTATGAACCTTAGTTTGAAAATTAAATATACAATCTTTTGATTGTCTTTATAAACAATTAGAAAAGTAATTAAAAGGCTCGTCATTAGCCACATGGAGGAGGTTTCTTGGCTGGAAAACATGTTTCATTGGAGGAGGAATATTTAGCATTTAAGAGGAGGGAATTGATCCTTAGACATCATGGGGTATCTTGGATGCTTATATGGAGGTATAGATTTGACTTGGTGACATTTGAGTTGCAATAATGTTCATGTAGAGGAAGCAGACCTAGCGGAGAAATTTCCTGGTAGGAGCATTGGAGTCCTTGGAGGCTTAGAAGAGGAGCATGGAACATATCTTGTGGAGTTCCCTTACAATGGATCCTTACTTTAGTACAACACCACCTTGGAACTTGGCATGCGCACCCTTAGAGTGTAGTGCTTCATATGTATAAGCCTAATTGTGTCTTTGTAGGTGGCATGCAAGTGCTAAGGATCACATATGTTTTGTTAGGCTCACATATGTTTTGTTGGCCTTCTTGACCTCTCTTAGATGTGGATGAAGGAGAGTTCATGAATAATCCCAAGGTGTTATTATGAAGAAGAGGGAGGACATCATTCTTGGAGGATTCTTGTGAGATGCTAGGGTTTATTATTGTAAATAAGGCATGGAATATGTTTATCTGTTTTCATTCTTGATAGTCCTTTTATTAGATGTGACTAGAGGAGCATGCTAGTCTCTATTTCTCTCTCGTTCATCTCCATTAATACTTTCTTTCCTAGAAGGTGATAGATTCCCTAGAGCTTGTGGATAATCTTGAAAATTAGGATTAGGATTTCATCCCTTGGAGACATTGGAGGTAACTTTTTTTTATTAAACATTAAATTGTATTTTTCGAGAAGTGGAGAAGAGGAGACATCTTTCCTTGGAAGATTTGCTAGTGTGATGCTTGCTTGTTGAAACTCCTTGGTGTTAGATAAGGTTTTCTGAGTTTTCCCTAGCTAAGATTTTGGAAAACTAAAGAATTGTACTAGCATTAGGATGAGGCTATGTTAGGTACATAAACTTCATCTTTACATATATATACAAAGTTTTTAGCAATCCACAAATAGTCTTATAGGAAATTTGATTTTGAACCATATTTATTTTCTTATTTGATAATTTCGATCACTTACATTTCTTGCTAATTTAACATAACTTAAAGTTGAAAAGATCCTGAGGGGTTCACCATACCATTATTTCTCAGTTATCTCTTCGTTCTCTTGAACCGATTTGGTGTCTCCTCTTCCTTTTCCTGGCTTAGGCGCTTGTATCTGGATTGCCTCGTTTGGATGTGGTTCCCTGTCAAAGGGACATTAATTGATTTCGTATTTTCTTTTCCTTTGGAATGGCGATCTTCCATTTTCATCCTTTTCTGCGTAGGAAAAGGTAATAATTAGTCATTTTATGTTACTCACAAATATTCTAAACTTTATTATAATCTTTCACCATATGCCCATTTCACAATGTAAAGAAGTTATGAATTGAAGGAAAAGATAACGAAATAAGTGGCAATTACATACCTTCTCTCATGCTCAACACACGCTAGCTGTAAGAATGCATTAGTCAATCGAACAACTATGATTTGTGGATCAACCAAGAATTCAAGGAACCAATCTCATCACATAGGAAAATGACAAGGGAAAGTAGGTGCATAGAAAGGAAAGAATAACTCAGATGCACCTATTATATAGTTGATTGATTCTGCATGGTTTTTGCTATCTTTTGGAAATTTGATGTAATAGGATGAAACATCTCAATTTTCATCATCATCCAACAACTTCTTTGGTTAATTACGATATAGAACACTACGTATAAAACCCATTTTGTCCTTGATCCAAGTGGTTAAAAAGTTAAGGAGTTGATGAGTTATTTAGAGTCAAAATCAAAACTAATCCTTCCATTGTATTTTCAATTTCTTGCAGTATAAAGTTCCTTTTCATTTTGGTATGATCAATGGTGTGATGAGTATCTAATGCCTTAGTACTTTTGTAATCCAGTGCCTCTTCTAAGGAGGTAGATCCCTCTCCTTATCCAAGTATTTTCTATACTTTATAAAGTAGTCACAATATCTTTTATATACTCATTTTATTTCCAACAATTCTCATATTTAGTACTTAGTTGTAGCTTTGATATTTCCTTTGCTACAACTTTGAAGTTCAATTGTTGTAACTTTAATATTTCCTTTGATAGTAACTGTGAATTTCAATTGCTATAATGTTGATATTGATATTTCTACAACTCTAACTTTCAATCACTGTAACTATGGTTTTCCATATTACTACAACTCTAGATTGGAGGTTTATTATTGCAGCTTTAATAATTCATGCTATTGCAACTATGTATCGTAGATTTTATTTATGCAAATCATTCATTAACATGTTCATTAAATTACATACTAATAATTATACTTACCTAACAACTTGTGATTTAGGTTGTTACTGCAACTCCCATTGTTACAACTCCATGCTAACACTAGAATATTCTATTTTTCCAAAATTGCGATTGCTCCATTTTAAATTAGGCTCAATTTTATTAGTTTGTTTGCAAATTTTGATTTAATGTCCTATTTCCTTTATGATCGAAGATTTGATTTGATGGCTTGTGATTTATTGCATTATATTTCACATGCAACATTTCTAATACAACAACCAAGATCATTTTAACACTAGAACAAGTCACCTTAGATGCTTGTGTGATTTATTTTCTGTAAGTGTAACTTGTTTCTTGTAAGTGTTATCTACTTTCTTGCAAGTGTGGCAATTTAATTTCTTGCAAATGTTCTCTTTTTATTCCTGCAAATGTGCTCTTTACATTCCTACAAATTGTGGATTTGATTGTAAATAGATTCTCCTTGGTGACTTGTAAAAGTATCCCAATATATTGTCCTATGACACTCATTTAGGTTACTACAACTACATATTGTATTAGCACATATGGTGCATGATAGTTCACAAGTTCTTTATGAACCTTAGTTTGAAAATTAAATATACAATCTTTTGGTTGTGTTTATAAACAATTAGAAAAGTAATTGAAAGGCTCGTCATTAGCCACATGGAGGAGGTTTCTTGGCTGGAAAACATGTTGCATTGGAGAAGAAATATTTAGCATTTAAGAGGAGGGAATTCATCCTTAGACATCATGGGGTATCTTGGATGCTTATATGGAGGTATGGATTTGACTTGGTGACATTTGAGTTGCAATAATGTTCATGTAGAGGAAGCAGACCTAGCAGAGAAATTTCTTGGTAGGAGCATTGGAGTCCTTGGAGGCTTAGAAGAGGAGCATTGAACATATTTTGTGGATTTCCCTTACAATGGATCCTTACTTTAGTACAACACCACCTTGGCACTTGGCATGCGCACCCTTAGAGTGTAGTGCTTCATATGTATAAGCCTAATTGTGTCTTTGTAGGTGGCATGCAAGTGTTAAGGTTCACATATGTTTTGTTAGGCTCACATATGTTTTGTTGGCCTTCTTTACCTCTCTTAGATGTGGAGGAAGGATATTTCATGAAGAATCCCAAGGAGTTATTATGAAGAAGAGGGAGGACATCATTCTTGGAGGATTCTTGTGAGATGCTAGGGTTTATTATTGTAAATAAGGCATGGAATATGATTATCTGTTTTCATTCTTGATAGCCCTTTTATTAGATGTGACTAGAGGAGCATGCTAGTCTCTATTTCTCTGTCGTTCATCTCCATTAATATTTTCTTTCCTAGAAGGTGATAGATTCCCTAGAGCTTGTGGACAATCTTGAAAATTAAGATTAGGATTTCATCCCTTGGAGACATTGGAGGTAACCTTTTTTTATTAAACCTTAAATTGTATTTTTTGAGAAGTGGAGAAGAGGAGACATCTTTCCTTGGAAGATTTTCTAGTGTGATGCTTGCTTGTTGAAACTCCTTGTTGTCGAATAAGGCTTTCTGAGTTTTCCCTAGCTAAGATTTTGGAAAACTAAAGAATTGTACTAGCATTAGGATGAGGCTATGTTAGGTACATAAACTTCATCTTTACATATATACAAAGTTTTTAGCAATCCAAAAATAATCTTATAAGAAATTTGATTTTCAACCATATTTATTTTCTTATTTTCTTATTTGATAATTTTGATCACTTACATTTCTTGCTAATTTAACATAACTTAAAGTTGAAATGGTAATTAATATAACATAAATCTTGAAAAATATAAGACATATTTACTAATATAACTATAGTTTCCATAAATTCAATTTTAAATCTAATTTATACATTATAAAATTACTTAAATAATAAATTTGTTTGGCAACCCTTTTTAAAATTGCCAAAGATAAAATATGATCCATTATTATTATTTTATCATATTTCATAATAAGTATTAAAATGAAAATTCATAAAATTAAATTTTAAAAAATGATAACTTGAGGGGATTCAAAATTTTTCTAAAATATGATACCAAAAAATTATCCAATCAAAAGTTGTTATATTTTAAATTCATCAAGTACATGTGACAATTTTTTCGAGGCCAAAGTTGACATCATAGATAAAAGCATATAGAGTATGATACTCCATAGTCACATAAAAGTCATCAATATTTATTAATCACTTTCACGAATGATTCTTTATTAATAATATTTACAATTTAAAAAAAAAATGATTTTTTATTGAAGTAAAAACAAAATGCATGCATCACATACTTATTCATGATTTATAGCCCCATAAAAAATATGATAAATATTAATTATTGATAAACGATATGTCAAGTATACTGCATGACACATGTTATGAAAATATTTATAAATTTTCATGTTATTAATGGTGGGTTTTCTTTCCAATTGTTCTTCAATAAATATGAAAAGGATTAAAGAACAATTTTGGAAAGTGTTAAATTTATTTAGGTTTTTTGGTTAATTTTTTTCCTTTAAATATTTATATATAAAGTGAATTTAATATTCAAATTTAAAAATTATTATAATAATATATTTGTTAAATTTAATATTTAGAATTAAATTTATTATAATATTAGCATAACAACGTTAATAAATGTGGTTGATATAGTAGGCTTATATCAATAATCTATCATTATTAGTGAAGGCATACATTAGCCTAATGGATAAAGTAAATGACCTGTCAAGAAAATATGTGCTTAGGACACCCACATTTTATGGATTTTTTCAATCTTGGCAATGTGAAATGTATCATGAAGTATTTTGATGTGTACTATAGATTGATTCCTATCAACTTTTACTTATTAATCATTAATAATTAAATTAAAATTATAAAAATTCTATTCCAAAATTAATACATCTACATTTTTTTAATCTTGACAGTAGAAATAAGTTTATGGTGTTGTAAACAACCAACCTCCATTATTTATATTAACTATGATTTCTTAAGGTTAGCAACAATATCACAGTCCTCTGTACCTTTGTTAGAATAAATAACCTTATCAATTATCCCATACTCAATGGTTTCTTGGGGACTAAAATATTTTGCTCTCCTAATATCTTGTTCAATCTTTTCTTCAGGATGTTTAGTATGTCGTGCATAAAGAGAAACCAACTTGTTCTTCACAATTCTAACTTCTTTTCGTGCAAGATCAATATCAATTGCTTGGTCTCACACTTGTGCAATTGGTTATTTCACCATTATGGTAGATGATGGCAAGGAAGCACGATTTCCTTTTGCACCAGCCACTAAAAGAAAAGATGCTCCCCCCCCCCCCCCCATGCGTTACCAATACAAAGAGTAAAAATTGGTGGCTTTACATACCACATTTTATCATAAACTGCAAAATCTTTAGTCTTGTGCCCTAGCTTCTCCCCATCCTTTGTAGTACCTATGGAATTGATGTACATGTAGATTGTAGCTTCATGTAGATTTGAAACCGAAAACCTTTTAAAATGCTTTTGATATCATTCATTTATTGGTGTATTAGATGAATAATATTCTCTTGAAATAAAATCTTGTCCATTCGTTTATTAAAAAATCGAAATTCCTCAACCCCACATCCATAAGTTGAAATAGGTATGCCTACGATGTAAATATATTTGTTAATATTTTAGCATGTTATTTATGAGAATTAAATATTAAAGGGAAGGATAATTGTAAGATCCTCCGGTTGTGTAGATGCATGCACTATGGATGGGATATCGTTGCAAGATGATAAAATTTTAAATTTGGAGTTCTTGCATGTTGAGATGAGTGTGTTTAGTAGCTATACAACCGATTTGGTCTTATATTGAGTGGGTTGGATTCCATGGGTGTGCAAATGCACCAATGTGACTCGAGTCCAAGACTTAATGTGCATGATGATTCATAGGTGACGTTTCTTGCACATCAATTGAGTTGACATGTCATGTGGAATGAAGGTCGCACGTGTCAACTTGTGAAGGATTGACCATATGTGCATGGTTGGAGAGGTATGTGGGCAAAGGAATAGCTGCACATGTATTGTGAGAGGTCTGCCCACTCTAATATGGAATGATGCAACCCTTTGTGGAGGGAGGTCACATATAAATTCCAAAGTGGAGTGAACCAAAGGACCATATCTCATTCGATGCAAGGCATATAAGATAATGCATGGTTTGTGATGAAGGTGTAAGGCATACAAGGTAGCACACAATTTGCATTGAAGTTGCAAGGAAATACTTAAGGGAGCTTGAGACAAGAGTGCATGGACCGAGGAAAGTTGTGTGAAGTTTCAAAGGGTGCAAAGTTAATCAAATAATAGTTGCACAAATTTGGCACACAAATTAAAATAGCGTAGGGACACAATAATTGGAATGAATTTTGGAGATGGGGTGAAAATGATTGGGCATGTTGTAGGTTGTTCTGTTGAATTGCACAAGGGCACGATAGAGAGTAATGCCACTCGATGTACACATCACATGGATTGAATTGAAGGAATTTTGACATAGAAATATGGGGATAGAAATGGTTGGTTGTGAATCAAAATTTGGCATGATTGAATGAAGGACACAGGTGGAGACAGTCTAAGAGTGCCTCAGGCAGAGCCATAAGTCAACACATTCTATTGGGAATTTGGAAAAGGAGAGGCACATAGATACACTAGGTGGTTTGATATGGATTGAGAGTCATGATCGAACAATGAAGGAGGGATAATTATGATGATCGTTAATCATGTGGAGGGTTGGTAAATTTGCATGATTTGTGCTTGCCCAATGTATTTTTGTAACCTTTGTATGAGCCAAGAGCTTTGCACTTATAACAATCTGTAAAATTGTACCAGGTGTTAGGCTAGTTAGGTCACTCGTTGATATATAAAATTACTTGTGTTCCATATTTATTTATATACAACTATATGTGATTATATTGTTGTGTGCATTTTTTCAAGTTGTGAATTGTAATAAGTCTTAAGTGAACTAGGATTAGAGTGAGTGAGATGTAGTCTGAACTCATGTGCCCTCAGATTAGACAAACCAATGACACAAAAAAGTTGCGATGCTACATGACCTATAGAGTTAGGAGACTTGGGTGTGCCAAGTCAAGTTGGGTGCCTAAGTACTATAGGGGCATGAAAAATGGTATCAGAGATCAGTTGGTGTAGAGAACAGTAAAAGATAGCTAGGTGCACACAACCATGATAGTTTAAGGTTGGAGAAGTGGACTTAATTAGTTTGTAAATAAGATAGGTTAGGAGTTATGGTGGATTGGTGTAGAACTTGGAATGCAATGATATGTTGAATGAAGAGTTTCCATCACAAGAGAAGAATGATTGCAGGTTTGGTGCAATAATTTGAAGTAAGAGCATCTCCTATATGCTAGAATACAAGGCAGTGAAGGTGTGAATTTAATGAGTTGGTGCACATTACAAGTTGAGATGGATATACATTCACCCATGAACCAAACAACATGGCGTGATGCAGAGGTATTTTAAGGGGAAGCTGATCCAAGATTAGATGGTTTTGATGCATTGAACAAAGGTGGTGGATGAAGTAGGATTATTGAGGAAAAGTCATGCTTATCCTAAAGATAGATTGGTGAAGTGTCTACTGTGACTTGGGGATAGAGGATTTTGGGGTGGAATAACACACAAAACGAGCCAAAGACATAAGTTTGGATTGCGTATTTATGATGGAGCATGGTTAGAATAACTTCATTGAGAGTTCACTAAGAAAATGATATTCATTAAAGGCAGTGAATAATGAGAGTTAGTTAATTTCACAATAAGGTGTTGACGAATCACATGGATGGTGGATAAAGTTGAGCGCACAACAAGTCTTGTGTGTGAGGATGAGTTTCAAAGTTATGTTATAGAGTGAGGTTAGGAGCTTAATCAGGTCACTACATAGGTGTGATAGTTTGTAAAGAGGTTGAAAAAGTACCTGGGATTAAGCAATAGGTAAAAATGAAGGCTTGGTGCCCTTATGGTAGAAATACCCAAAGGGGTGGATATATTGATGGAGGCATGAGTAAGACAAAGTGCATTATGAGATTATGATTTTAACAAGTTTGAGGTAGATGAAAAATGAACTCAACAAAGGAGGATTTCATTCAAATGATCATTGGATTGGGAAAGGTAGGTTCATGATGACAAGTGAACCATGGGTTCAAATAAGGCAAATGTTGTGCAAGAAATGGTTGCTTGGGTTGCTACATTTTCAAAGGGTTGCAAGGGTTCTTTAGGGGATTAGGTGGCTTGGTGAGACCAAGGGAAAATCATTCAAATAGACTTAGGACCATCTTGAGTCTTGCAACTTTGAAGGAACCTTGTATAGTTGGGAATGGGTACAACTAAAAAGGAAGTACTTTCATGGGTCTAGTGGGGGAGTTAGGCATATTTGGCTATAGCCACACATATGCATTAGTGTGAGGGAACTTGTGTAATTTGATTGAGTAGTGCAATGACAAGTCACTATGACATAAGACCGAAGTATGGAATGATTATTAAAGGAAGCAAGATAGTTAGTTCCAAGGAATGAATGGAATCAAGAAAGGAGATGAGCAATAAATCTATTAATGGATAATTGAGATGGGGCATAATGGAAATTTTTTTTCTTGGGTGATGTTCGACCAACTTTGGTTTGGGAAATTAAATAGGTTTGAGTGTGATTGAGGTATATTTTGTAGTGTCAAGTTTTGGAGGTTGGAGAATATGTTCGATGGTTGCAGTTGACAAGAGTATTGACACAAACACACCTTTTTTGGAAAGGAGGGTGCAAAATTAATTGGGAGGATTTTGTTTGGCTTGTAGCACTTTGGGTAGTACATTGGAGACTTGGTGGGGTGAGTTAGAGACTTTCCTTCATTGAAGGATCACATAAACAAGCTAAACTGCAGAACAAAATCATCACTTAGGAGGATTGGAGTAGTGATGAATGGAAGTTTGGACATGTGGTGATATGGCATTGTGAAGGATCTCCTTGGTGTATATTGGACATAAAAAACTTGATATATAAGTTTGATTAGTGCAATTAACATTGGTAGAAATGATTAGATTTGACATAGGGAGGCACACCTTAGGAAGTGCTTGAGACAATTGGAAAAGCTACCCATCTAGTGTAGGACTTGAATCATGTAGCATCCAAAGACATGATAGAGTTAGAACATGGAAATAATGGAAATTTTAAAAATCCACATGTAGATAGTTCCAAGGATTGCAGTGGTAGAAGTAGAAATTGCAACAAGAAAATTTGGGGTTTCTGGTGGCATGAAACTTGGGGTTTCCTAAGGAGGATAGGGGCATAGATTCAGGTAGAGTTGGAGATAATATATATTTATATAGATTGTTGGTGATGACAATGACCTTGGGTGGGGGAGGATTTAAGACACATGGTTGGACAAGTGCGATTGATGGGACACCATCACGAGATGATAAACTTGCAAATTTAGGGTTTCCACAGATCAAGATGAGTGCACTTAATATCTATATGGATGCGTTGGTCTTATATTGTGTGGCTTGGATGCCTTGGACATGTGAACATGTCTAGGGAACCTAAATCTAATATTTAACATGCATGATGCTTCAAATGTGAGGTTGCTTGCAAATTAATTGAGTCAGAAGGTTGTGGAATGAAGGTCGCAGAGGTAGGCTCACCAGATGCACATAGATAGTTGCAGAGGTTAACTAGGTAAAGAAATAGGTGCACATCTATTGTGATAGGTCATCTCATTCCAATATGTAAGATGATTAAATTTCATGGTGGGAGGTCGCATGTAAATTCCAAAGTTGAATGAACCAAAGGATCCTATTACATTTGGTGCAAGGCATATCGGGTAGTGCACACAAAATTTGTGGTGAAGGTGAAAATAATACAAGGTAGCACACTCTCTATAGTAGAGACACAAAGAAAGAATTAACTTGGTATGAGGAAAGAGTGTATAAGTGTTATCACCAAAAATTGATCATCTAGTCATAACTTACTAGATGGATCGAAGTACACCATGCAGGGCCAATTTTACCATAGTAAAATTGCTTTCACTATAAGAAATTACTTAATAAACCACATTTGTTATGTTATTTCTAGTTAAACCCATGAAGAATAATTAAATAAATCATTATTTATTTAATTATATTCTACCAATAATTAATTAAACCACTGTTTAACTAATATTCCTTGTCATATTTGACACAATCATGAGAAATAATTAGATAAATCATTATTTTTCTTATTTTTCTCTAGGAATAATTAATTAATCATTATTTAGTTATTATTCCTTGTCAAGTTTGACTAAATCCTCTAAGAATACTTAAACAAATCATTATTTGTTTATTATTCCTTAACCACATTCCTTGAAATGATAAATAAATCATTTATTTATTTATTATTTCTGAATAAATTATTTAACGAATTTAAATACTTTTTCCCTCCAACCAAATATAATAAAATATTCCAAATGGTTAATTTTGGATTTTGGTTAATAATATTATATTATTTACCATTATTTGAGAATAACCCAATATTTTGTTATAAATTGGAAGGTTTTACATCCATTCCTCACTTTGGACCATTTTCATTATTGCACTCACAGTGGTAACTTTGATTATAGTCACTGTCGCTTACCATTTGCTTTTTCCATTTGAGTTCCCATTGAGATCAAACATTTTTTGCTAGGTTTACACATTGTAGAGAAGAGAGACTCTACAGAGTTGAAGACATTAAGGATAGCCAAGAACCCATCCCACAAAGGGGGACTGGTAACATCATTTTTTCCCTTCACAGGTGTCATATAATAAAATCTATTCTTTATATATGGTTTCCATTGAGTTATTAGAGTTATTTGTGCTTAATTCTTTATTTTATCTTGTTGTTTAACTATTTCTGTTGCATAGATAAGGACTTTGGTAGGTTTTGTTTCTATCATTTGCTGCAGATCCACACTATTTTACAACCACTTTTACTGTCAAGGTTGTTTTTCATGCACATTCTAAAGTGGTTTCTTTTCGTACACTCTCGATAAGAATACACCATAAAATAAAAAGAAACATAGAATACACCCGAAAATATAGAAGAGGGCATGGAGGTAATTGAAGGACACCCATGCAAAGTTTGTGCATGGGTTAAGCCAACATAGAATCATAGTACTTGGAATAAATTTTAAGGATGGAGTGCCACTAGTTAGGCATGCCTTCGACTATTCTTTTGAGTCACAAAAGGGCACGATGGAGAGTCGTGATGCTCAATGTACACATTGCATTGACTAAACCAAAGGATTTTTGACACAAAAGTTGGGGATAAACATCATTGGTTGCAAACCAAACTTTGGTACGATTCGACAAAAGGAGTGAGCTGAGACAATCCAAGAGTGCTCGAGGGAAAATAGTGTTGAGAAATTCATTAGGGAAACAACTTATGTTTTTTCTTAAGTTGATTCCTCTTACTTTGAATTTTTCTTGTGATAGTTTAGTCATTAGTTATTCTCTCAAATTATTATATTATTTTCATTAAGATGAAATGGAAAACAATGAAGATCATAAACACAAAATAAGACACAAGATGTAGGCACTCATGTAGGGAAAAACACCTAATAAGGGTAAAACCTAGTCAAACTCTTCACTAGTACATTTAAATCAAGTTGAGACAACTAAGATCTTTTGACCAATACAAAGATACCCCTGCATTCTTCAAGTCAACCTCCCATAGTGACAAAACAAACTGTAATCAAATTCTTCAACAAAAGTATGTTGTCTTTCTCCAATCCTAAAGCTTGCCTTTCCACTTCGACCCACAATTTTTGAGATATATTATGAACTTCCGTTCTTCAAAACTTAGTCATAATTATTCATATTTGTGATATATACTTCAGTCTTCTAGCTCAAACTTATTTTTGCATGTACTTATTTTATCTTCTTTGACTTCACATCCCTTTCTTGGTACTTTCATTACATAATAAGTGCGTAATTCTCTTCTTCTAAGGTAGGTCAAATGCTTGGTATATATAATGGTTGGAGTCTATTCTTTGAGGCCTACATATGTGTTTGAAGCTAACTTTTATGTTCTTGAGGCTGAATTGATGGTGGAGGGGTTAACATGACTATAATACATATGATACATTTCTTTATTTGATATAATGAACCCAAGAAGGGTTTTATACATCATGACATTGACTTTTGACACAAGAAACAAACCCTAGAGAACTCAATGGGTGATTTTGACCTATTAACCATTGACCCAAGCATGAAACCCATGCTTTAATAAGTCAATTTCAATTACAATAAAAATTCGTTTTTATTTCTTATTTACAAATACAATTATGAAGACCGACATTAGTTACATTTTTCAACACTCCCTCTTAACTAGGTAGGTATTCATAATTACATATATACAGATGTACATGCAAGATCTCAAAATGATATGTCCTACGAATAGTCACAACACATGCAGTGCTATAGATTAGATACTCGCCCAAGGTATCTAATCGAGTAGGACTATGATGTGTTCCAAGATTCAACCACTCTAGGTACCATCAGGTTTCCACTCTAACACCAACTCGCAGATCTAGGTGTATATCCAAGGTCAGAGCTCCAAGACCAATTCCAACTTCTGTACCTTGGGATAAGGACATCAACACATAGGCCGACCAGATGTCTTCCCAAGCATCTTGTCGCTCCAAGATGATTCACCTCTCCTTACCAACTAGATCATATATATTCACCAGTCCAAGCATGCTTCAAACATTCAACCTTCTTACGGAGAGATCCTACATAATCACAATCCCAATTAGTGATAGAATTTCACTACTATCTTAGAATATCTATATCTATATATAATATATAAAATATATATAATATATATACTATATATATTATATATATATATTATAGCTATAAAAAGTTAACTCAAACCTCTAGGGTTCTCAAATACACTGATTTTGCTTAGGTCATCATCATATTATTCAAACACATCTTCGTCAAAAAGTTCTTTCTTTAACTTCTACAGTAGCACCAAACTCAACTTTAACATTTCTTCTAGAACATCCAAGTCTTATTTACAACTTTTCCATTCACGAATATCTATCTATAATGCTTTAGCCATGATATTTATTCTTTCTTGAAGGTCTTTATTATTCCCTCCCTCTCAACTAGGGAGATACATACTTTCTTATATCCAAGCTCCCTCTCAACTTAGGGATATCGATAGCTTCATTACATTGGAGAAAATTCAAACTTTCAAAACTTCATAGGAACATCATGGCAACAAGGCAATCTATTCTTCTTTTATGTCATCATAATTCTCAAACCTCCCTTTATCCATCATGCTCATCATTAGTATCAAGTCATATTCAATTAAGAATATTTTCAATGTCTTGAAGATTATGTACCTACAAATATTCAGCAACAAGTACAACCAAATATACAGAAACATGAAGTCGATTATGTCATAAAAATGGAAGCATAAAAAAATCAAACTTTAGACATCAAATACCTAAACCTAGATAGGTTCATAAATAACTAGAGTTACATCTCTTATATTCAAAAACTTTTCTATGTAAACCCTAGATTCCATCTGCAAGACCTAAAGCTTTAGATATCAACAAAATCAAGTTAGCAATCCCATCATAGCATTTTAGATATTGTGCCCTAGTATTTCATGTCAAACTCTACTAGGTTTTTGTCACAAACCCTAGACTAAATGATGGATATCAGTAATCAACTTATCATTCTATTATTTCATATACAGGGTTTCATTATTAATCCCTAGAAACTTAATATCAATCTTTTACTAGGGTTTTTATCGTAAACCCTAGATACAAACATCAAATTCCAAAAATTAGATATACAACAATTTTAACCATGCTATGGTTTCAATCATATGAAAGTACATACACCTAAGGTTTTATTCCTAGGATCTTACATTGACTATAGAAAGGGTTTTGTCATAAAACCTAATTTATCAAACCCTAAAAATCTAGGGTTTCATTATATAACCTAGACATCAATAATAACCCGTAAAAGGATAGGGTTTTACCATAACATTACCAAAATCCTAAACATCAAGAGAGTAGGATTTCGTCATGAGATATGAACTTTATCAACTAACCATGAGAAAACTAGGGTTTCATCATTAACATACCCTAAGCATCAAGAGGCTAGGGTTTTATAGTGAACCCTAAAGGTTAGGGTTTCACCAAAATGAGAAAACATCAAGAGATAGTCTTAAAAGGGTAGATTCAATCTAAATATTAGTCACCCTAACAATAATCGTTATGATTCAAAATCCTAGACATGAGAGAGTTAGTAATATAATTTTTTTCTCAAAATAATCGTACCTTTTATGTGAGGAAGACTAGCTATAAAAAGATGTGATATCTAAAAATACCTTGACTTGCTCCTTTTACAAACCTTGTAGGGTTTCCTTATTTAAGGAATCCATCTTAGCATCTTTATGGTTTATTTCCATGTGAGTCAACTTGTGCCAAAGGAATAAAATTTCTATTCCTAAGATCAACATGTCTATCTTACCTTTGCTTCCTTCAATATATACCTGCAATATTTATTAACTAGCACAACCAAAATACAAGTACAAGAATGAGATAATAATGAATTCCTAAGGATTTTTTAGTACAAACCCTAAATAGTTATAAAGAGAAATCATTAATTTTTTTTTTTTATCTTGCAAAGGGTTGTCATATGCCTGCAGATCTGAGATATTATGAGTTAGGGTTTTATAGAGGGAACATGTAAATAAGGCGTGGCCTTTTCATATGTATTATCTAGGGTTTGTAATCCCTAAATATTAACAATATTCATTACAATAATAACTAGACAACCCTAGAATCAAACATTTCATGCTAGACCTTTTAATAAATGATTGTTCTATACATACCTCAACCTTTGATTCTTTATAGCTAACTATAGACATGGTGTTAGATGAATTAGGCATAAAGAAAAAAGAAAACAATACATTAGATAAATTTTGAGGTCTAAAAAAGGCCTCAAAACAAAAATGTAAAACCAAAATCAACTTTATTAGAACCAATACGATTCAAGATGATGATGTCAACCATGGGGGATGATTCACCATTTTAACAGTAAAAAAGTAATCAGATTAAAGAATAAGAAAATAAAAAAACTACTTTTTCTACTCGTATTTTCAACTTATCTCCCTATCGTTTTACTTAAATTTTGAGTGAGAGTGCTCATTTGATGCATAATTTATTCCTAATCCAAGGATTATCCATGTTGCATACTTTCAATGGACCCTACTACATGAAAAATGAGAAATACATGAAAAGCATGATTGCAATCACATTTTTTCATGTATTTTTCATTTTTCTTGTAGTGGGGTCCATCGAAAGTATGCAACATGGGTACTCATTGGATGATGAATTAAATTATGCATGTAATGAGTGCTCTTGCTCGAAATTTGATTAAAATTGTCGGGAGATAAGTTGAAAATATGATTTGAAAAAGTAGTTTTCTCTTTCTTCCCTCTAAAATGTGATGATGTAATGTAATATTATTTTATTATTTCCACTATTATTTTATAATATTCCTTAGGAGGCCCATTTTAGACCTCCAAATTTTTCTAATGATTACTTGATTTTGATGAGATCCTCAAATGAACTTCCACAAGTTGGTGTAACACAAACAATTTCTTCATTGTAGAGAACAACTTCTTTCCTTGGGACAAATATGTTGAGAATTCTCTTTCTTCAATGATAGACTATGTATCAAAATTATTTTTCACTATGTTTTTCAAAATAGTCAAACTAGGATACAATTTAAAGGACAATTCCATTATTCTTTCTCAGCTTCCTCTGCAATTTCTTATAGGTTCTCAAATAGACTCATTTTCTTGTTACTTCTAGCTACTTTAATTATTAGAATATACTCTTCAACAATAGGAAAATACTAAGATTTTCTTGGATCCTTTAAGGTCAGACTTTTTGTGTCACTGAAGGGTTTTAGCTCTCCTAAATAAATGTGCCCAGGTTTTGTTCTTCTTCACAGGAATATCAGTTCCTTCAATTATTGAGATGGTTGTAGATCTATAAAGCCTTTAAATATTTTGGTCTTGGTCCCTTTTATCGCTGATTATATGGTCCACAAAAGATATTTTTGAGATTGTAATTCGGTCACCTTATGTTTGTACAAAACTACAAACTTTGGATCACACAAATTTTATAGAACATTTTTATTGCAGAGGTGATTTCCAAAATTTAGTTTATAAGTACAAAAATTCACTTTGCTATGCAAGAAATCTAACCTTGAAATATCTTGTGATATGTACCTTCGGTTCTCCATAAAGATGTTTTAGGCTTCTCTTAATACCCAGGTCTGCGACTTCAATTATTTTGACTTATAGAGTTGTATTTAATTGACATTTCTTCTAAATAGTTTGACTTTTAGTACCAATACAAATAATTCCTTTTTCGTTCACATACTTATGATCTTCAAGTTTCCATCTTACTTCTTTCCTTGGATCTGATACATGAAACATGAAACAATGAAGATCATAAACACAAAAAAGGACACAAGATGTAGGCACTAAGCTAGGGAAAAACCCTTAATAAGGGGAAAACCCAATCAAACTCTCCAATAGTAGATTTAAATCAAGTTGAGACATCCATGACCTTTTCACCAATACAAAGATACATTTTAATTCATCAACTCGACCTCCCATAGTGACAAAACAAATTGTAGTCAAATTCTTCAACAAAAGTATCTTCTCTTTTTGTAATCTTGAAGCTTTCCTTTCTACTTTGGCCCTGCAATTTTTGAGATATATTCTAAACCTTTTCTTCCTACAACTTAGTCATAATCCTTCATATTTATGATACAGACTTCAATCTTTTAGCTTAGACTTATTTCGCGTGCCCTTATTTTATCTTCTTTGATTTCACATTCCTTTCTTGGTACTTTCGTTGAAAAATAAGTGCATACTTATCTTCTTCCAAGTTATGTGGAATTCTTGGTATATATAGTGGTTGGAGTATATTATTTGAGGCTGACATGATGTGTTTGAAGCCAAATTTTTTGTGCTTGAGGATGACTTGAGGGTGGAGGGGTTAATATGAATAGAATACATAGAATACATTTCTTTATTTGATATAATGAACCCAGGAAGGGTCTTTTACATCATGACATTGAATTTTGACACTAGACACAAACCCTAGAGGACTCAATGGGTGCTTTTGACATATTGACCATTGACCCAAGCATGAAATCTATGATTTAATAAGTCAATTTCAATTACAATAAAAATTCATTTTTCTTCCTTTTTGACAAATACAATTATGAAGACCAACACTAGTTACATTTTTCAAAAAGCAGTGGGTCAATACACTTTGTTGGGATTTTTGAAAAGGAGAGGCATACAGAGACAATGTGTAGATTAGCATAGATCGAGAGTTGAAATAACATGATGAAGGAGTGATAATTGTAATGGTCAGTGATTGTGCGGATGGTCGGTAAACTTGGATGTGCTATGCTTGATCAATGTTTGTCTAACCTTTGTATGAGCCAATAGCTCCACACTTGTAATATTTTATAATTTTGTACTGGTTGTTAGGTCAATTGGGTTGTCCAACGATATATAAAATTAATTGTGTTCCATATTTCTATATGTGTGATTGTATGCAGTTGCATTATCACACACATTTGTTTAAGTAGTGGATTTATAAAGTCTTAAGTGAACTAGAATTAGAGTGAGTGAGGTATAGGCTTTACTTATGTACTCTCTGATTAGGAAAACTTATGATATGAAATGAGTCATAGAGCCACACAACCTATAGAGGCAAGAAACTTGAGTGTGCTAAGTCAAGTTGCGAACTTGGGTAGACTATAAGGTCATGACCAATGGTAACATAGCTTAGTTGATACACAGCATGGAAAAATACAAGCAAGTGCACATGGCCATGATAGTTCAATGTTGGAGACGTGGACTCGATAGGTTTGGAAACAAAAGAGGTTGGGAGTTCAAGTAGATTGATGGAGAACTTCAAATGCAACATTATGATGTATGAAGAGTTGCTATCACAAGAGAAGAATTATCACATACTTGATTTAATAAAATGAAGCAAGAGAAGATCATGTAATATGGCATAGAAGGTAGCAAAGATGTTGGTTAAATATGTTGGTGCACATCGCAAGTTGATATGGTTACATTTTCACCCATGAACCAAGCATCATGGTGGGATGTAGAGATTACTCAAGGGGAAAACAATCCAATATTAAATGTTGTAATTTCCATGGAAAAAGGAGATGGATGAGATAGGATTGCTATTATATTCCCGCTTAGCAAATATTGCTAAGTGAAATATCAATTTTGCTTAATTTTGACATTTTGGTGTCCAACTTAGGAAAAAGTGGGTTGTAGGGCCCCACATGCAATTTTTTACTAAGAGAGGCTCCAACATAAGGGAAAAATGACAAATCAACTTCTTAGTGGATGGTGGGGGCCACCCCCAAAGGGAAATACACACCACTTAGATAATTCACACTCTTGGAGGGAAAATGAAAAGGGGGTCAATGCATGGGACCTACAAGGAGAAAATGAAGCTAAAGGAGAAATAGGATAATCATGCATCATTTTGGAGATTTTTAAAGCTTTGCACACTGGAGTTGTTGAGCCACGTCCGAAAGTGTTGTTCACAAATGATATTTTCAAGCGAGAATCTCATCCTACCTTCGGTGGACTTCGAATGCTAGCCCAAGGAGGAATATCTACACTATATGGGAGCTATTCTGAGTGTTTGAATCAAGAATTTCATGGGATTATTCAGCAGACTAAGTGTAGTAGAGAAATACACACTTCCTAGGAGAGCTGGTTGTGGAGCATAATTTTTTTTGGGATTCCTAGGAGAGACTTGGACCATCTTTCGCTGAAGATTTGGAGTGCTAGCTAGGCACATTTATGTGGGAATATTGTTGTAGAATTGACACTTATTTAGGGACTACGTAGGCCTGTGAAGGGGAATTTCTTGGTCCACAAGTGGGGGCTAGGTGGATAGATACTTGGGGCTGAATTGAGATGGGATTTGTGGAGGTATCCAGAGAGTTTTACTAATATTTTCTATCATTTTGGAAGAGTTGGTAAGTGTCATTTCCAGGTGGGTCGAATTACCCACCTAGTGGAGGAGCATGTGGAAATTGGGGGAAAATTTAGAGGTCAAATATAGGCCAAACCCTTTCTAGGATTTGGTGGGGTATTTGAGGAGAGGCTGAGGTTAATTTCTCAAAATTTTATGAGCACTGGAGGAGGGCCAAAAAACATATCCTTACTAGCCAATAGTGTAGTTTTCCAGGGTCAGCGTAGAGCATTGAGGAGGATACTCTTCTAGCATCCACGCACTTGTTCTATTCACTTAGGAATTATTTAGCTTGTCTTTGGTAAGCCCAAGTGCATTCACTCCATGCTTATATTGTACCCTCATTTATTTATAATAAAATGGCTCAACTTGGGACAATGTTTGGAGCATTTTAGAGTGTTTAACTATATGTGTGAAATTTTGTGTTGCATTTGTTATGAATTATTTGTTTATCACTGTTAAGTTCCCCTCAGGAATATTACAGTGGTATCAAAGCTTTGGTCTTGGTTTAGCCATGGGATTATTTCTGTTACCCTAGAGGATAAGCAGAACGTTATCTACTAGACACAGAGGTACATGAGTCGGGAGAGAGAGTTGGAAATCACACTTGACACTGAGGCCCTAGAATAGGTAGTGGAGGAAGTAGACATGGGGGAGAAAAAGAGTAAAGAGGAGGTAGATTTTGAGAGCCTCTTGAGGGGCTTGAATGAATTGGCCAAGGAACAAAAGGAGATTATGGAGGAGATCAAGCAGCAGAGCCAGGACAAGAGTATTCACCAAGATTTTTTGTTTGGGGATACTTTAGGGGCTTCCCACCAATATGATCACCATTCCCCTCTGACTCACCCACATGCTTTCAGTGGGAAAAATAGGACTACATTTCCCAAATTACTACACTTAGGAGTTGGTGAGCAGGCTGGTCAGGGTGACATGCCTATGGGAGAATAATTTTGGGAGTGGTAGTCTATGGGAGAGGATTTTCGATCTTTGTTGTCCTTTCAATATTTTTGCTAGTTCAAGCAGAATGAAAAGGTTAATGGTGTAGGGGGTTCAGGAACACAAAAGTCAAAGATGTAGCACACTATCAAGATGATGTATCTCCCCACTTTTGATGGGTCATCCAAGTGCACCACTAGGGCTTGTGTTGAGAAGCTAGACACACACTTTCATCTTAGCTGGATGACTAAGGTGAAAGCCATCAAAATGGCTTCTATTCACTTGGAGGGGGAAACACATAATTGGTGGTCCCATGGGATGAACATGCTAGGGAATGCTATTGTGGCTTCCTACGAGGACATCAGATGAAGGGTTTTGGGGCGTTTTGATAGGAGAGATCCAGAGGCCTATTTTAGAGAGCTAACACAACTTAGACAAATAGGCATCCTAGAGCACTACATATCAGAGTTCTTGAGGGTATCAATAATCATGTAGAATTGTTGGATGCTAGGAGGGTCTACACCTTATTTGAGGGTTTAGTTGATCCACTACGTGGGTTAGTGAGGTCCCACGGGCCCACCACTCTATACGAGGAAATATCTTATGCCCGGGATTTGTAGGATGAAATCCCCAATTCCAGGGCACAAGTTCCACCATGAACTACTTTTCCACAAGGGGGTCATGAAACTAGGCCACCACCATAGCATGATATTTAGGGGCATGGGAAGTTGGATGATGAGACTCGGAGAGACCTACATAGGAGGAAGTTGTGCTTCTCTTGTCAGGAGCCATGGGCACCAAAGCACATGTATACCAAGGGCAAGGCCCACTACATAGAGGTGTTTTTTGATAGTGAGTCGAAGGATGAGGTAGAGAAGGAGATAGGAATTGGTGATGATGAGAAATAGGCTACATGAGGAGGAGGAGGTGGAGGCCCACCACTCCCACTAGTAGGCGCTCCTTTCTTAACGGTCGTAGGAGTTATCACTTCACTTTAGGGAGTGCCAAAGCACCTTACTATGAGGATTAGGGGCATGGTACATGGGAAATGCATTTCAGTACTAGTAGACAGTAGGGAAACCCACAAATTTGTAGAAGCCCATATGATGGAGAGGAGAGGCATATGCACAAATTATTTTGAGGGTTTCTCCACTTTGGTGTCGGGAGACCACAACATGCAGTTTACCAGATATGTTCCTGGGATGATAGTGGTGATGGGTAATTATTCGATGACAAACCATTTCTTTTTGGTGGACATTATAGACACTAATTTGGTGCTTGGCATAAAATGTCTCTACTCTTTGGGGTGTGTTACCAATGATTGGTAGACATTGGGGATGAAGTTCACAGGTCCAGATGGGAGGCCATTTTGATTGAGAGGTTTGCATTCATATCCCCCACAGATAGTAACATTGCACATGATGGAGGTATACTTGAGACATGAGGATATAGAGTGGGAAGTAGAGCTCATAATATCTAATGCAGGGGGTGAGCCCAAATCACTACACCCAGATGTTCAGGCCATTCTAGACAGATGCCCAACAATGTTTGGAGACATCCCATCAATGTGGCCACCTAATAGGGGATTTGAGGACACCATAGAGCTAGAGCTAGGGGTACACAAAGTCATTACAACCCCATACAGGCATCCCAAGGCCTATTGAGATGAGATTGAGCAAGGTATATAGGATTTACTAACATTGTGGAACATTAGGCCCGAGTCTATCCCCTTCGCTTCATTAGTTGTTCTGGTGAAGAAGAAGGATGGTACGTTGCGAATGTGCATTGAATACCAAGTCCTTAATAAGAAGACCCTAAAGAACCGATACCCCATTCTCCACATAGATGAGCTTATGGCTGAGTTTAGATGAGCTTAATACTTCTCTAAGATAGACTTACACTTGGGCTACCATCAAATTTAGGTGAGGGATCAACATATCCCTAAGACAACTTTTAGATGTCATTATGGCCATTTTTGAGTTCTTGGTTATGCCCTTTGGGCTAACCAAAACACCTTATACCTTCCAGTCTTGCATGAACCACATGTTACACAAGCATCCATGTAGGTTCATCCTAGTGTTCTTTGACGACATACTGATTTACAACAGAACGTGGGAGGAGCACCTACATCATATATAGGAGGTGCTACACATCTTGAAGGGGAAAAAATTCTATGCGAAGTTGTCCAAGTGTGAGTTTGGGATGGTTGAGATCATCTACTTGGGGCACATTATTGGAGAGGATGGAGTGCGAGTGCATGAGGAGAAGATTAGAGCCCTCTGAGATTGGCTAGTTCCTCAGAATGTGATTGAATCGATGGGATTTGTGGGAATTTTCACATACTACAGAAAGTTCGTAAAGGGCTTCTTACAGTTAGCTTCACCCCTCACAATTCTAATTAAGAAGGGGTCATTCACATGGAAAAATAGAGCACAAGAAGAATTTGAGCACCTCAAGGAGGTGATGAGAAATTATATGATGTTGGCTTTTCCTGATTTTACACAACCATTCACCTTGGAGTGTGATGCATCAGGTGAGGGCATTGGTGTAATGTTGCTATAGGGAGGAGATCTGATAGCTTTCGAGATCCAAAAGCTCCTTAGTCATGAGAGGATTTATTATATATATGACAAAGATACGTTAGCCATCATGCATGCATTGGATACATTCTGAAAGTACTTGGTGGGTAACATGTTGAAGGTGAAGATCGATCATAACAATCTTTACCATTTTTGGAGCAGAAGGGCCTCAATGAGAGGAAACAGAAGTGGGTCAGCAAGATTTAGGCCTATGACTTTGACATAGAGTATATCAAGGGCAAGTAGAACATAGTGGCAGATGCCTTATCTAAGAGGCCCTCAACACTTTCACTAATGAGAATTTTCCATGACTGGAATGCACATATTTTTGTGGAGTACTTCAAGGATTGACAAGCATGTGAGATCTTGGATAATACACATGGGGATGAGCACTATAGGGTGATGGATGGTGTCATTTATTACAAGGTGAACATATATCTTGTGCTTGGTTCATAGTTGAGGGAGAATATTCTCCATATAGCCCATGATTCACCTTTGTTAGGACATTAGGGGTTCCTGAAGACTTACATGAAATTCAGGGAGCATTTCAGTTGGAAGGGCCTCAAAGGGGACATGTTAAGGCATGTGTAGGAGTGTGAGGCATACTAAAGGAATAAAGGGAAGTTGAATCATGCCAATAGATCATTGAAGTTGCTTCCCATTCCAAAGGGTAAGTTGGAGAGAATCTCAATTTACTTCATCATGGGACTCCCTATGGTGCAGAGCTGAGATTGCATATATATGGTGGTGGAACGATTGATAAAGTATGCCCAATTTTTTACTATCCCTACCTAGTATACTACTTCACAAGTTGTAGAGCTATTCTATGGGAAGGTTTTCCAGTTTCATGGTCTCCGCAAGACCATAGTCAGTGATAGGGACAACCACTTCATGGGGGCTTTTTGGTAGGAGCTCTTCAGGTTGGTGGGCATATAGCTCACTCCTAGTGTCAGATACCACCCCAAGACATATGGGAAGACTAATATAGTTAAAAAGTGGTTGGAGGGGTATTTGCAGGACTATGTGACAAAGCAATAACAAGCTTGGGTGAGATGGCTACACTTGGGGGGGTATTTCTACAATACTACCTATGACATGTCTATCGATATGTCCCCTTTTTGATCCTTATATGTATATGATGCTTTATATTTTACTAACCTTGTTTTTGGAGAAAGTCAGGCACCAAGGGCCAAATATTGGATATAGGAGAGCCAAAACATTCTTAAGGCTCTCAAAGATAAATTGTAGAAAACACAAACCTAGAAGAAGATGTATGTAGAAAGGCATCAAGTTGAGAGAAATTTTGAGGTGGGAGAATTAATTTTATTGCATCTCCAACATTACAAGAAATTCACGTTGAAGCAAAAGGGGGCTAAGAAGCTATAACCAAATTTTTATGGGCCCTACAGGGTGATCAGGAGGATTGGTGAGGTGGAATACGAGCTAGAGCTTCCCCCTAGAAGAAAGGTGCATAATGTATTCCATGTCTCATGCCTCAAGAAGGTACTAAGACAACGTGTGACAACAACTACTGATCTACTTCCATTGGATGATGATGGGCATTTGGTTCTTGAGCTTGAGGCTATTCTGGAGACTAGGGAGAGGAGATTGAGGAGGAGAGTTATCAGGGAGTTTTTGATCAGGTGGAATAACCTTCTTGATGAAGATGCCACTTGGGAGGGTGAGAAGATACTTCAATCCCCATCATTGTAGTTACTTGAGGGAAAGCAAAATTTTTGTGGGGAGGACTATGATATTCCCATTTAGCAAATATTGCAAAGTGAAATATCAATTTTGCTCAATTTTGACATTTTGGTTTCCAACTTAGGAAAATGTGGGTTGTAGGGTCCCACTTGCAATTTTTGAATAAGGGAGGCTCTAACATAGGGGAAAAGGGGTAAATTGACTTGTTAGTGGATGGTGGGGGCCACCCCCAAAGGGAAATACACACCCCTTAAATAATTCACACTCTTGGAGGGAAAAAGGAAAAGGGGGTCGATGCAGGGGACCCACAAGGAGAAAAGGAAGCTCAAGGATAAATAGGAGAAGCATGCATAATTTTGGGGATTTTTAACCTTTGTTAATCAAAACTACCTAGCACACTTGAGTTGTTGAGCCAAGTCTGCAAGTGTTGTTCAACACACGAGATTTTCAGGTGATAATATCACCCTACCTTTGATGGACTTTGAGTGCTAGCCCAAGGAGGAAGATCTACACTATATGGGGGTTATTTTGGGTGTCTGCATTAGGCATTTCATGGGATTATTCAATAGACTGGGTGTAGTATAGAAATACGCATTTCTTAGGAGAGGTAGTTGTGGAGCAATAATTTTGTTGGGTTTTCTGGGAGAGACTTGGACCATATTTCACTGAATATTTGGAGTACTAGCTAGGCACATTTCTATGGGAATATTGTTGTAGCATTGACACCTCTTTAGGGATTTCCTAGGCTTGTGCATGGGCATTTCTTGGTCCACACATGGGGGCTAGGTGGATAGATACATGGGGTTGAACAGAGCTAGGATTTATGGAGGCATTCGAAGGGGATTTTTACTAGCATTTGCTATCATTTTGGAGGAGTTGGGCAGTGTCATTTCTAGGTGGGCTGAATTACCCAACTAGTGGAGGAGCACGTGTAAATTGGGGGAAAATTTGGAGGTTAAAACTAGGCCAAACCCTTTTTGAGTTTTGGTGGGTTATTTGAGGAGAGTTCAATGTTAATTTCTCAAAATTTTCTGAGCATTAGAGGAAGCCAAACAACAGATCCTTACCAGCTAGTAGTGAATTTTTCCATGGCCATCGTAGAGCATTGAGGAGGACACTCTTCAAGCATCCGAGTACTTGTTCTCTTCACTTGGGACTTTTTTAGCTTGTCTTTGGAAATCTAAGTGCATTCACTCCATGCTTATATTGTGTCCTTATTGATTTATAGTAAAATGGCTCAACTTGGAACAATTTTTGGAGAATTTATGGGTGTTTATTTATATGTGTGAAATTTTGTGTTGCATGTGTTGTTAGTGCTTTATTTATCACTATTAATATTCCCTTAGGAATATTACACTTGGAAAGGACAAGTTATAGTTGGCCTAAAGACAAGTTGGCCAAGTGTTTTCTGCAACTTGGGGATATAGGATTTTGGGTGGGTTAGCACACGAAATGGATTGAGGACATAGGTTTGGATTGCATATTTATTGTGGAGAATGGATGGATGGACTTCATTGAGACTTCACAAGGAAATTGATATTTAATGAAGGCAATGCACAAGGAGAGTTGATTGATTACAAAATGAGGTTTGGATGGATCACATGGATGGTAAAAAAGTTGAGTGCACAAAAAGTCTTGTGTGTAAAGCCATATGATAGATTTAGGTGAGGTTCTCAAATAAGTTGTCACGTAGGTGAGATAGTTCACATGGATGGGTGGAATAAGGAGCTCAAGTTAAATAGTAGGTGGAAGTGAAGGTTTTGTGAGCCAACCATAGAAGAAGCCAAAGGAGTGGAGACATTTATGTAGGTACAATTATTTAGCCAAAATGAATGGCGAGATTGTTATTTGGATGAGTTTTAGTTATTTTAATGATGAACTAATAAGAGGAGGACTTTGTGTGGATGTTCATTGGATTTGGTGAGGTAGGATCAATATGACGAGGGAACTATGGGTGTAGCTACTGAGGCCATTGTGTGAGAGATGGATGCTTGGGTTGTTACATTTTCAAAGTGATGCAAGGATTTTTTTGGGGGGCCATCTGTTTGTTTAGACCAAGTGAAAACTGCTTGAATGGAATTGGGACCAACCTAAGTCAAGCAAAAAATTAGACATTATGATGGAAGGCCAAAGGATGGAATGGTTACTTAAGAAATCACAATAGTCTATTCCTAGGAATGAACAAAAGAAACAAAGGAGTCAACCAAGAAATTTGTTGATGGAAAAATGAGATGGGGAAAAATCCATGATAAAAAACTTAGGTGATGTCTTCCTATCTTTGGTATGGGACACTGGATAAGGTTGGGTGTGTATGAGCAATCCTATGTAGGGATAAATGTTTTAAAGGTTGGATAATAAAATTGATGGTTTGAGTTGATAGGAGTATTGGCTTGAAGATGATTTATTTAAAAAAGAGTACATAATTCTCTGGGAGGATTTTTTTTGGCATGGAGACTTTGGGTAATAGATTGGAGACTCGATGGGGTGATTTGGAAAATTTTATTCATTTCAAGATCATATATATAGACCATATTATAGCATGAAATGATCACAAGGGTGGATGGGAGTAGTGATGAAAGGAAATTTGGATGTGTGGTGGTTTGACACATTCTGTATTTTGGTGAGTAGGAAAAGAGGAAGGTGAACTTACAAGTAGCAACAATCATGTAGTTCTAATGAAAATTAATGTGACTTAGATATGAAATGGATGGTGGTTTTGATTGAATAAATTGGTTTTGGGGTGACTTTATGGAATAAAAAAGCGAGGATTCCTTGCCCCATGATGCTATGTAGATGGAATGAATTATGGACCAAAATAATGAGCATACATGCAACATAGTAGGTTTAGAGGCACAAGAATTAGGCATTACAGAAGATCTTATTTACGTAGATTGTGCATTAAATTTTTTATGCATGAGGTTGATTAGTGTGATGGATGTGGGATAAAAGAGCTTATATTAAACATGAGGATATGTAATTTGGGAAATGCATGTGAAGATTGGACTAGCTACCAAACTAGTGTAGGACTTGAATCATGTAGTGTGTAGAGACATGGGGGGTATAGGTTGAATGGAAGTCATGGTAATTAAGAACTTGGATAGTTTTGAGAAGTTGTAATGGCAGAAGCAACAATTGTAGTAAAAACATTTAGGGTTTCCAATGGCGTGAAAATTTTGGTTTCTTGGAGAGGATAAAGGCACAAGTTCAAGAAAAGTTGGGGATGGAATATTTTTGTGGAGGTTTCCAAGGATGAAAATGGCATTGTGTGGGGAAGGATGTAGGAACCCTCATTAGGAAAACACATGCATGATTGATGGGATATTAGAAAAAGATGGTAGACTTGCAAATTTGTGGTTTCCATATGTCAGGATGAGCATACCTACCAATTATATGAATGAGTTGGTCATATATTAGGCAAAATGAATTCCTTGGAGTGAAAACTTTCCAAGGGGACTAGTGCCCAAGACTTGATATACATGATTCTTTATAGTTGAGGTTGCTTTTACATATATTGATTTGGCAGGTCATAAGGAATGATGGTCACATAGGTCAACTCATCAAGGAACAAACACATCCACACACTTGAAGAGGTCAACTGAGTAAAGGAATATGTGTGCATGTATTTTTAGAGGTTGGTTTGTTCCAATATGGAATGTTGTGACTCTTCATGGATGGAGTTTGGATATGAATTCCAAAGTGGAATGAACCAAAGGAACATGTTACATTTGTTGCAAGGAATACAAAATAGATCATGGTTTGCAGTGAAGGTGCGAGACATAAAATGTAGTGCATGATATGCTATGAAGTTGTTAGGATTGCAAGGTAGCACATGATTTGTAGAAAAGGTGCAAGGAATACAAGCTAGTGCACAATTTTTAGTAGAGACACAAGGTAATACTTAACTTAGTCTAGGAAAGAGCACACTTAGTGAGGAAAGTTGTGCAAAGTTTTGGAGGGAACAAAGGTAACTGAAGAAAAATAACACAAAGTTTGCACATGGGTTAAATTGACACAGGGGAACAATATTTCGAAATTTTTTTTGGGATGGAATTATGCCTATTGGGAATGCCTTCGGTTGTTTTATTGAATTACATGAGGGTGCAATGGAGAGTCCTGACACTCGGTGTTCACATTGCATGATTCGAATCAAAGGAGTTTCGACATAAAAATTTGAGGATGGACATGATTGGTTGTAAGATGAACTTTGGTATGATTAGATGAAGGGTGTGGGTTGAGACTATTTTTAGAGAACCTTAGGGAAAGATGCAAGTCTCCACACTCTTTTGGAATTTGGAAAATGAGAGACACACAAAGACAATGTGTAGGTTGGAGTAGATTGATACTTGTGACAACACAATGGAGGAGTGAGTGTTGTGACAATTGGTGATCACGTGGGTGGTTGGTAAACCTCTATGTCACCTTTTTATGAGCTAAGAGCTTTGTAATTGTATCACTTTGTAAAATTTTATGAGGTGTAAGGCTGGTTGGGTCTCCTTATGATTTACAAAATTAGTGCTCCATATTTCTTTGTGTACAAATATATATGATTGTGTTTATACACACATTTGTTTAAGTACTGAATTGTAATGAGGATTTAATGAAATATAGTTAAAATAAGCGAGGGATAGTCCAAACTTGTCTACTTCCAAATTTGGCAAAATTATGAGAAAAAATGAGTTGTGGTGCCGCATAACCTATAGAGCCAGGAAACTTGGTGTGTCAAGTCAATTTGGTCGCTTGGAAAGACTATAGGAACATAACAATAACACTCCTCTAAACTACTTGAACAAAACCCCAATCGACAAACTTTATTTTTTTATCTACCCTCTAAATAAAATACAAATTAATTAATATAAAAGATAAAAATTAAAACATCCTTAAATAAATTTTGTAATGGTTATTTTATTGCAATAATTCTTTATCCAAAGGGAATTGTCATGAATATTTTATGCTGGTCGTTATCTTGATCATTAATTCACATTTTCATTGATGGTTGGTTATGGATAAATTTGGTAGATGTGTACTTGTTTCATAAGTTTGGGTAGATTTCTAGGAAATATTTAACGATTGAATGACACATGCTTGTACAATATGGGATAATTTTTTAGTGTTGATAACACACTTGTAGTGCTAGTGCATGACTCCTTTGAAGGTATATACATATTTTTTCATTTTTCTTAATGTCATTTGTTTGTGTTTGATGGTGGTATTAGAATATGGTAGCATCAAATAGGTGTTCTAGTCTCAGATGATGTTAAAAGGCCAAGGAACACTAGATATCTAAAACCCAGAAAATGTTTCGTGAGATAATATTGGAAAACACCTTAATTAAGTTAATTTTTCTTAATGAAAATATTTCCTAAGTTTAACTTAGGAAGAGTGGTAAACTAATGATAATTAATTAAGGATGTTCAAAATTTCTTTAGATGTGAGGAAAAATAATGATAGGGGGAGGGGTGAATCCGTATTTTAAAACTTACTTGACCTTCTCATTTTCTATTCAGATTTCTGTATTCGACTTTAATGAAGTAAACCTGTGTATGTACGCTACTATTATGTAGACAAACAATGTATGTCCAAGTAACTATCTTTTCAATTAATTCTTCATCATTTTAACTTGAACCAGTGTATCAGTCTTCATTAGGCACTAATTAAATAGTAAAAGTAAGAACATAATAAATAATCACACATAGTCAACACATATGAACACCAAGATTTTTAGGTGGAAACCCAATGTGGGAAAAACCACCGCTAATGTCATCTCTATATTCTTCTTAAAAAATATTCTCTACAATGTTGTACTAGCGAATACTCATACCAATACGCATGCACCCACTTGTAGAAGGATACAACCTTCTCTCGTTATCCAATACCTACTGGAAGGGAGCTACAACCCCCTTATCTTGAATTCCTTGTGGATCACTTTTCATAATGTTTCAAACTGGATCCACCTGATAAAAACATTACCACCTGTAGGCCACCTTTCATAAAATTTTTATACTAGACCCACTACCATCATCAAAACACCAAATCAACTAAAACAAATCAATCAATGAATCTTATTGCATCCAATCAAACTAAATCAGAACAAATCATGTGAACACACTGTCAATCATTAAGCCATACACTATTATCTATCACTGAAACCAATTGTTTCCCCTACAAACCCTGATCAAATATATGTCAAAACGTATACACTACTGTTATGAAATAGTGTTTTTCCTTAATCTAACCTACGTACAAATCTCAAAAACACTGATCCTTCAGATTGAAACACTGCATTGCTAAAATCAATCATAGACACATATATCCTTCATCACATATATCTGAATACTTGTAGATCATTACATACCAACATCAATATAGTTCAATATTTCTTTCACAAACCATTCAACTTCACCATAACTATCACATACAAATTATTATGAAGAAGACCTCATTAACAGACAAAAACAATCATAACAAGACTAATACAACATAATCAATTGCACATACTTCATAAACCCTAGCATATGTATGAAACCCTTACAAAATACTTCCGCGTGTGTACGCGCATTTCACAATGCATACCCACATATAGATCTGTCCATCCTATAGAATCAACACACAACTATCTATAAGCAGATCCACATATGTACACACTTTTTCTGAGACAAACTTGCATAAAAATATGTAATTATTGACTCATTCCTTCATTGCACAACATAACTTCAGTCAAACCCAAATAGCAACAAACCCAGTAACAAGCACATGTTAGAACATCATTATCACATATCAACCCATAAGAAAATCATGTAGTCATTTCATATCTACAAGATCTGATCCCACATCACATTCCTTGTGCAACCTTATTTTAGATCAAACAATTCATCAATAGCCCATTACTTGCACACAAAACATTTTGATCTTCATCTCCCTTTATAGCTAAGGCCTTATCCAATACCATGGATCAAATTATCAGTAATGTCAATGGTATTATTGGACGGGATCAAATATACATTTTCATGCTCATTACAATGGGACAATACCATGGTAATGATCCATGGTATTTAATATACCATGGTGCAGAAACTGTATGTGCTTTCTCTTCTCCTTACCTGTGTGTGTACGCACTTTCTCTTCTCTCTCTGGATTGCTATGAATTTGTCCAAACTCTTTGTCACATGTGTACTAGCTTGTAAATACATCCTGTTATCATCATGCTGACAATGTTCATTAAGCAGATTGCTATCAAGGACAAATCATTTTTCATAATGCCAACAGTCTCCCCATTTGGACTTGATGGAAACCACGTTGGTGTTTAGTTACCAACCATTTGTAGATACCTGTAGATATACCAAGCTACTCTCCAAGCATGTTTTCTATAAACACCAAGCTAGTCTCCCCCTTTGACATCAAGGGAAAAGGGCTATTAATGATGAAAGAAGTTTGCAGATCATGGAAATAAGTGCTACTGAATACTGATCACTGAATGTGGACCATGCTCCCCCTAAGCGATGTTCTGAAGATATACAAAGAAGTAACCAGACATGACATTTCCTATTAGCAATAACTTATATTGACCAATCTCCCAACATAGTGGGGTCACATATTTGGCTCAACGTTACATCAAATCCCCAACATGGGATGACATACATAATTGTCTTGACCCCAATAGTCCATTCATGACTGAATATTACAATTATTACATCATAGGTCTTTACATGACCTTTAAATCAAATGACATATATGACATTTATAACTAAGACAACATACCTCAATAGTGAGGTAGCAATATCGGGGTAGTCTTTAGTATGATATACCATATAGGATATGTACTATAAGCATCAGACAAATAACACCATGAACCTCATCAAAAAGTAAGTCAAAAACTTCAACAGCATGTTTTTCTTCAACAGCATACTCAAGAAATCATAATGCCAACAATGTACTATAAGAAGCAAGGAAAAATGCTCCCACTAAACTTGTGCCAATTGTTCACTGTCAGATCTGATTCTATCAACTTGTTCATCAGTTAGGTTATCGAAGCAACTTCATTAATCAAAGCATCAATGTCATATTAAAGCAACTCATAAACCATAAGTATCTGAGCATCAATAGACTGTATCTAACTAATATCAGAACCAACAAACAACACTTGTGAGAAGCATAACATAACTTTTATTTGAGTTATATATATTAAGAGTTCATCACAGGAAAACATATGATAATGTAGGGATCAAAATACACATTTATACGCAACTATTCTTCATCAAATCCGTGTACAGAGAGTAAACTGAAATAAAATTCACTTTCAACTCTCCCTGAACTTGAAGGATTGGTCAGAATGATTAAGAGAGTGATGAAGCAAAGACCACTCCTAATTTCTATATGAGATATTCAAAGGAATCACATGGATGAGGCTTTGTAAATATATTTGCAACTTGTTCTTTTGAGGGAACATACTGTAGTTTAACCTTTTGTTCAAGCACATGTTCTGTCAAAAAGTGATATTTGATTGGAATATGCTTGGTTTTTGAGTGCATGACATGATTTTTACAAATACTTATGGCACTAGTATTATCACAAAGAATGGGAATAGGTGGAGAGAAATTGGTTTAAATATCCTGCAATGTTTGCATCATCCAAAGAAGTTATGTGCAACAAGATGTAGCAACAACATATTCAACTTCTCAGTAGATAAAGCAATGGAGATTTGGTTTTTTACTGAACCATGATACCAAGAAGGGTCTCATGTAGAATGCTCCTCCACTAGTGCTTTTTTGGTCATCAACATTTCCTGCCCAATCTGCATTTGTGTAAGCATGAAGGGTAAGATCTGCATCTTTGGGATACCATAAGACAAAGTCTTGAGTTCCTTGTAGATAATTAAATATTCTGTTCACTGCATGAAGATGAGTTTCTTTTGGATTTGCTTGAAACTGTCCAACAATTCCAACTGCATGCATGATATCTGGTCTTGTGCTTGTAAGATAAAATAAGCTTCTAATCATAGGTCTGCATTTTGGTTGGTTGACTGAATGAGAATTATCATGTGAACTGAGATTACATCTTGCATACAGGCTTGCACTCTTCCATTCCATATTTCTTCAAAATCTGCTTGAGGTACTTTGTCTATGAGAGGAAGATACCATTCTTTGCTTGCTGTAATTGTAGACCAAGAAAATATGTTAGTTCACCAAGTAGGGACATTTCAAATTCTTGTTGCATGACAGAAGCAAATCTTTGACTCATGCACTCTTCATTGCTTCCAAATATGATGTCATCTATGAAAACACCAACTATTAAAAATTTACCATCATCCATATTTATATATAGGCCGGTTTCTATTTGCAGATCCCTTTATGAAACCTTGTTGATAAAGATACCGGCCATGCTGATAATACCATGCATGAGGAGCTTCTTTCAGCCCATATAATGCCTTCTTGAGTTTGAAAACAATATTTTATCATTTCCTAGAATGCACTCTTCAAGTTGTTCAAATAGACTTCTTCTTCTAGGTCCCCATCTAGAAATGCAAATTTAACATTCGTTTGAAGACTTAGAAATTATGAAAGCTTGAAAAGGCAAGAAACATTATTATGGCTTCAAGTCTGGCTACAGGTACAAATGTTTCTTCAAATTCTATTCCTTCTTGTTGAGCATAGCCTTTGCATACGAGTCTTTCTTTATTTCTAATTACTTCTCCATTTTCGTTCAGTTTAATTTTAAATACCCATTTTGTCCCAATAACATTTTTATTATGAGGTCTCGGTACTAATTCCCATGTATTATTATTTTCTATTTGGTCAAGTTCTTCATGCATAGACTTAACCCAAAATTCTTCCTTTCTTGCTTGATTTACATTTTGTGGTTTAATAGTGCATAGTAAGGCTAGATAACTAGGGGTTCCAACAAGAGCTATCCTAGTTTGTACTCGAGCTCCCTTTTCTCCTAGAATTTGAGATTCTGGGTGACTTTTATAAACATACCTTGATGGAGTCCTTTCTAATGCTTCTGCATTGTCAATTCTTCTTTTGACGCTTCAATAGTTTCTTCTCTTACATCCTTTTTGCTAGTTGTAGAAATACATTTTTCATCTACTAGTGCTTCCCTTTTGGTACCTATGCATGTTTCATTAATCACAACATCAATACATTCAATAATATTTTGAAGTATTTTAGTATAGCATTTATATCCTTTGCTTCTAAAGGAGTATCCAAGTAGAATTCCTTCATCTTCTCTAGCTTCAAACTTTCCAAGCTTATCATCATTATTCTTTATGTAACATTTTCTTCCAAAGACTCTAAAATGCTCGACAGTTGGAGGCTTATTGACCCAAATTTCATGAGGTGTCTTATCATTGTTTTCACAGACATTGTGTTATAGACATATTTGGGCACTGCAACCCCAATCTTATATGTCCATAAACCAAGGGCTTCTAAGCCCCTAAAAGTGTTGTTTCATACCCTAAAGGAACAAGGTCAACTAATTACATCATCTGCCAGAAGTTCTCCTTGAAAAACTACTCAGAACTGGACCATACAGACTGCTCAGTGCTAAGGGTGTTGAAAATGCAACAAGATGATGGATCTTAGTGAAAAGAAGTCGTCTTCACTAAGTGGGCCCGCTGGCTATTTTTGGCGCAAAGTCTATTTTTAGACATATGGATCATGGTCTATGAGTTGCAGGATGCTATTTGTGGATGATTGGTCAAGTTGGTAAAAATAGATGGACCTATATTTTTAGACATATGGGCGGAGTCTATTTTTAGACTACTAGGCTAAAAATAGAACAGTTGAATATTATTAGCTATTAATAATATTTGGACTATAAACTTTATCTTATTCTCTTGGAGCACTTCAGTTCGAGCTACAGATGTGGCACATGTTACTGCTAGAAGGAAATACGCTTTTCTTGTGGGTTAACTTGAGCTATTTCATGGAAGACTTCATTTAGAACTTCAGTGATTGAGTTCTGTGGAGTTGGATCAGGAGTTGAAGGAGTTGTGTTCAGTTTGACTTAGTTGAACTAGTTGTATTTAGTCTAACTAGAAAATACACTAGCGTTGAGTGATGTGAATTAGTTATTAATTAATTCACTAATTATTAACTCATGAATCAATTCAGGAATACATCAGTTAACTCAGTGCATGGACAGTTCAGTGGAGACAAGTGTTAGAGATGAGTAAAAGGGCAAGATAGCTGTCAGTTGTGACTATAGTTGTGCATGTGATTTGCACAATCAGTGGGATTGAGTTGCCAATGAGGATTGCGTAGTGTTACACAAGGGAAATACGAGTTTGGTTCAGCCATTATCATCCATTCTCTATGCAGGATTGCGCAGTGGAGGCAGGCAAGCAACAAAGGAGATTTGAGCCAGTGATTTATTCAGATCTGAGCTAGTTTATGTGTAACAGGTGGAGATAGTACTGAGTACTTGCGAGGAGTATTGTACTATGTATTGTTACATGTTCTCAATCAATATAATATACAAATAGTTGGAGGTTTTCAGCTTTATGATTTCCTCGGGTACATACTGTGTTGATATGTGCGATTGATGCTTCAATGTGCGCATGTGTATGTTTCTGAATACTGCTAAATTGATGATCAACGTAGAGGAGGTTATGTATTATGCATGATTCCGCAAATAGTGTATGATCAGGATAATCTCTGTGAATAAGTGTCAGATTATTCAAAATTTCTACATGGTATCAGAGCTGGTTGATTTGAATAAGAGATTTCTACAATATATCAAAGCGAAGTTGATCATTGGATCTATTATTCAGAAAGTGTTTACATTTTATTTCTTCAGGCAGAGTCTGTAATCGGGCTAGGTAGCCTCTAGATTCATCCTTCTTTTGCAAGGTGAGATATCCAATGAATGCCCATACAGTTGATCTCTATACGAGAAATACTTTGTTCTCACGAATTTTAGATTAGAAGCGGTTCAGTTTTGAGCTGGTGGAATTGGAATTTGCAGCAGTGTTTTCTTGGTGTCAAAGTTGAAATGTCTTTCAATGGATTGCGATTGGAGTATGCCCTTGAGGGTAGCTCAAACTATATTGCATGGAAGGACAGGATGGAGGTGGTGTTAGATGATAATGGGTTGAAGGAGTTCATAGATGCGGATGTCCCAAAACCTACTAATGCCGCTCAAGTCGGGGATTGGCAAAAGAAGACAGCAAAGTGTCGAAGGATTCTGTTGGAGGGCGTGAGGGATCACATTATGTCCAGCCTCCATGGAAAGGCTTCTCCATACCTGATGTGGAAAGTGTTGACAAATCTATACGAAAGCAAGAGCGACTAGAGGAAGTTGGCACTCAAGGATAAACACAGAAACATAAAGTGTGAGAATGGAGACAGTATGCTCAAGTATCTCACAAACTTCACCTAATGCCAGGATGAGCTGAGTGTAGGGGTGACTATCAATGATGAGGACTTGGTGAGCTTGGCCCTCCTTGGTCTTTCAAAGAGTTGGCATTCCTATCAGGACATTGTCAATGGTCGAGAGAAATTTCCAGGATGGGAGAGACTTTGGTCGGATCTTGTGCAAGAGGAGATCAGGCGGAAACCAGGGACGAATCTTCATGAAAGGCATCTGATCTGATGAAGAAAATTACGCTTTGGCTGCCAAAGCAAAGAAAGGGAAGAACAAGAAAGCTTCTCAGTATGGTGCGAAAGGCAAGAAGCAGGATATGTCCAAGGTGAAGTGTTTTCACTGTCACCAGCACGGACACTATGCCACAAATTGTCCGCAGAAGAAGAAGAACAAGCAAGCTGCTAGATCTGCAGTGGGAGAGGCCTTAGCTTCTCAGTTTGAGCTTGATTTTTCATTGATCGCATGCTTGGCTTCAAGTGTGATGGGATCAGTGTGGTTCTTGGACAGTGGTGTGTCTTTTCACATGACGGGAGATAGAGA
>APFE031534508.1:195497-228517 GCA_000404065.3 Pinus taeda | reverse complement strand
AAGACAGCTGTCAGTTGTGACTATAGTTGTGCATGTGATTTGCACAATCAATGGGATTGAGTTGCCAATGAGGATTGCGTAGTGTTACACAAGGGAAATACGAGTTTGGTTCAGCCATTCTCATCCATTCTTTATGCAGGATTGGACAGTGGAGGCAGGCAAGCAGCATAGGAGATTTGAGCCAGTGATTGATTCAAATCTGAGCTAGTTTGTATGTAACAGGTGGAGATAGTATTGAGTACTTGCGAGGAGTATTGTACTATGTATTGTTACATGTTCTCAATCAATATAATATACAAATATTTGGGGGTTTTCAGCTTTATGCTTTCCCCAGGTACATACTGTGTTGATATGTTTGATTGATGCTTCAATGTGCGCATGTGTATGTTTCTGAATACTGCTAAATTGATGATCAACGTAGAGGAGGTTATGTATTATGCATGATTCCGCAAATAGTGTATGATCAGGATAATCTATATGAATAAGTGTCATATTATTCAAAATTTCTACAAAGGGTGTGATGCATCTTACCTACTATATGCAGAAAGTGTGATGCATACTGAAAAGCCCTTCTGTAGGGTGCGATGAGGGAGAGCAGACAAATGGCAGAGGTAGTTGGCTAGGTGGAAACCCATAGAATCTTCTAGAAACTGCCCATTTGACACTTGCCTCTCTGAATTCACCCAGGGATGAGTAAGAGATCATGAAATATCCAAGTGGAACCAAGAACTATTAGAGAAATGACACTAATCAAAACCCAAAAGCTGACTCACTCACCTGCAAATATCTATATATGGATCCCTCATCCTAGAGATCCAGGGGGCTGGAATTTTGTATCTTGTAAGAAAGTGATGTTGGTTTCTCTATAGAAGATCATAGTGTTTGGTGATCTAGCTTTTCATGAGATGAAGAGGGATTTCATGTTGGGAGGATGGCACTAGGTTAGATCAATGGGTTGCAATCCTCTCTTCTACTACTTCTATCAATAAATCTATTTGACTTTTCCTCCATATTCTTGTATATCTCTGAATCTTGTATTGATATATGCATTTGTATGGTTAATATATACTTGATCCTATATATCTGATGGGATTATGCTGCTTTGACTCTATAGGTGTTCTTTGTAGTGGGAGAAGTAAGGAAAGAGTGGCAAAGCTCTGTCAAAGGGGAGAGGAGACAAGCAAGGAGACAAGCAAAGGACTGAGGTTGTTACTCTCTGCTTCTCTCTCATCTTTTTCTCATAAAGGAAAGCACAAGTGACTTTAGTTTGTTTGTTTCTAAGATAGCTACACGTCTTAGTGGGACTAGCAGCTTTGAATGGACACTAGTTTTCCTGATAACAAAATGGCGACTTCGATGGGGAGTGAATAGCTTGTTTTCTTGTTTCTAAATTACAGACGGAGCCTGAAGTTAAGCCAACTAGCCTTCAAACTGCTTTTGCTATACAATTGCAAAGTAGATCAATGCTGCTTCAGTCAATCTTCCGGTTATTTTTTGAACTAAACATCTGACTTGCAAACATCCTAAGGGCCCTAGTGGTAGCTCAAGTAAGCTCATTATATCACCCACTATGCTTTGTGTTTACTGCATATCATTAGCTCAGCCTAATTCCATAAACTAAGCTGCGAACTGTGAGAAAAAACCAAGCTCAGTCTCATCCCTGGACCATCGCACTGTCTCTCATTGGCAGTCTACATGCATCGCACCTCCCGTGTGCTACAGGTGAGATGCATCCCTGTTTCCCTGTGTTACAGGTGCGATGATTAGGTAAGACTATTCTGCTTCGAGATTTTGGTTTTCTCTTCATTGTCTTCAGCTTTATTCAGTAGTTTTCTTGTTTGTGGTCAATATACCACTAGTGAAACTCCCTTCCTTTGCATTATTCAGCCTCCATTGATAAAGAATTTTGAATGTTTTTATGTATTTTTCATCATTTATAGTTCTCCTTTGCAAATAGTAGCTTAATCGAACTGTCGTCTTTTGATTTGAAAGTGTCGCAAGTGTCATTTTCAGTCAAAGAAAAGAATCTTCCTCTTTTTAATAGTCGATTACACTTTTGCCATTGTATTTGATTTGAATTAATAGTATTTTAGGTGTCAAAAGCAGTTTTCAATTCGAAATCGCAAAGTGTCGTCGTAGTATTCCTTTCTTTTTTTGAAAAGAAAATTGTTAGTACTATCGCTTTGAAAGAAAATAGTTAAGATCTGTATTTAACATTCTTTTTGTCATTCACAGATTAAGAAAGTGAAAAGCAAATACATGCATGTGCATTTGCATTTAGACTGCGTGCGAAAATTGATTTAGGACAGTGCATCTTAGTGTGTTCTCTCTGCTCTATGTTGAAAGAATCTTGCTTCTCTTTCCTTAGTAGCTAGGATTTTCATTGCAAAAAGAAAATAAACGACTGTTTATCATCTTAGGTTACATATTTAGGAATTGTATATCTAAATCATGCGGTGAACCTTAAAGGAAAACTTCTTAAGAAAGATCAGTTGTAAAATAAATTTCAATGAACATAAAAACGCTTTGGAACCTAATGCACAACATCTAGAAGTCTAGGCTAGAGATGTATTCCGGCGTTGTAAAGCCTGGTAACTATCGTTTTGATCGTAGGTTGGGTGATTCCTCCTCTTTTATACGACAAGTGCCAGTACAGAATTGTGCTCCCACGTACCATTGAGTATATATTGGGAAGCCACAATAAGCTATATCCTTTATCCTTAGGAAGCCATGTCTGCCGCCCTATTGATCGCAATGCACTGAACACAACATTCGGGAAGATTGACTGTCGTACCGTAAAAAGTATTCTGTAGTTTTGTGATTGGTTTGGTAATCCCTCTGTCTAGATTTCCAGAGTAGTCACTTTCGTTCCTTTTTAGACTCCTTAAAAGAAAAGGTCCATTTAAGCACTTGTCACTTCAGGCTCATTAAAAATCAAAGGCGATTAGAGTCATCTTTATATTTTTCTTGAATCTTAAAAATTGAAAAAGCAAGTTATGTCAAAGCGTCATACAATTTATTTTAATCAGAATAACATCACTATTCCCTCATTGGTCTTAGGTTGAAAAAATGGAGTCCACTAATCAAGGATTTCCCCTTGGGGGAAATCCTAATCCCTTCTCTTCTTGGGGATATGTTGGTGCACCTCATATGGCCACATTTTCCCTTCCAGGACTGACAATTGGCCTTCCTGTATGGCTTTTCTCGACCTCTGTCATTCAAAACACCATGATTCCTGAGCAATCAAATCAGCGACCAGATGATACTAGAGTTACCCCCCAACCTTCTACTTCATTTGTTTCTCCCTCTCCTTCTTCCTCTTCGCTTGGTGAAGCTAGTAAAACTAAAAACCAAGTAACTGAGACGAAGAAGAAAGGGAAGGAGAAGAATAAGAAGAAGCCAATGGAAAAATGGGGCAACCATGCATCGTCTGGTGAAAATCCACACACTACACCATCCAAACCTAAATCTCCATGTGTCATTTGCAAGGGAGACCACTATCATCGAGATTGTCCTTGCATCCCACGGATCTTAAGGGACTGGTCTCCCCGCTTGCACAATCTGGTGTCCTCAACCTTTGATGATCATGTTGAAAGTACATCGTCAACTAGTAAAAATGAAGTCAATGGACAAAAAGGAAGATCTAAAATTCCTTGTAGAATGTGTGAGGGTGATCATGCCATTCATTGTTGTCCCTTCCTAGATGAAGCTAAAAGAGTCTTGGATAACCGTCTTGCTTCTCCGCTACGGCTTCCTCCTGGATACAAGAAACTCTTGCCAAGTCTGTCACTAGTTGAAAATCTGACTGACACACCTTTGTGGTCAGTCGAAGCATCTATCGTTGAAGATAAAACCTCTGAGTCCACATAGGACCAAAGTTAACAGGTCGAGACGGTAGTCAGCCGTTCAGAAGGTCTACCTTTAGATGATACAGTCACCAAAGAGAATGAGAACGACACCATTCAAATTCCTTTCGTCAACACATAATCCGATGAACATGGGGGAAATCTACCCATTCCTTTACTACAGGAAGGAAGTTCATCAGAGATTTACCCGGTCGTTTACTCGGTCCCTCCTCCAAGCAATCTAGTCGTTTCCTTTGATTGGAATCTACTAGGCAGACCCCGTCTACCATCTAATGTACCATTCCGAATCATAGTACAAGCTTACAAAATGAGTATGGTTGGTACTATCATAGATGAAGGGGCTTCTGCGAGTATCCTTTCCTCAACTGCTTGGAAAGCATTTGGTTTGCCATCGCTTCTGCCTGAGATTTGAAATCTATCGAGCTTCAACAAAGGAACTAGTCAACCGTTAGGGATCCTTCAAAGTTTGCCTATAGCTTAGAGAAGGAAAACTGTTTATCTGAATGTGATGGTAGTCCAAGGACCTTTAGATTAAAATCTACTCCTTGGGTGTGACTACATTTATAGCATGGGAACTATTGTTTCCTCACTCTTTCGAGTGATGTGTTTTCTGCATGAAGGCAGAGTGGTCTAGCTCATAGACCAGCGTTCATTCCCTGGTTCAAACATAGCTAAGAGTCAAGTGACATCCCTAACTGGTCTTTTTGTGCAAGGAATGTCTCATCAATCTCCAGTCAATCCACCTGATGAGTGCGAGTGATTCAGTGAATGTGACTAAACCCAGGGGGCATGCACCCTGGTCTACTTCGGTAGGAAAACTTTAGGTATAGGGTAGGTTTCCGTGGAGGATATATGAGTAGTCTGACACACCTGTCCATTTAGGAAAATGGGATTAGACTAGAATAAGATTCCCTTGTCAAAGGTTAGGTGATTGGAATTGGAATCACCTTCACCCATTTCGATGGACAAAGCCAAGGAAGTGTTTTTGTCTACTACACAGGTGGAACCATCTTGCTAATGCAAGAACTTTTGTATGGTAACCTAGAAACTCTAGTTCTCTATACCTGGGGTCATGCAAACCTTTTTGCATGCAAGTGAAAAGCGACCATTTATTTTCTTAGTTTGTAGGTTCTTTACCCTTTAAACTCATAGGTTGGTCATTCCTAGCTTGCATACGAAAGGCTCTGGAGCAAAGTTTTGAATGGGGTAAGCTCCCTAAAAAATGAACCTATCAATGAGACATCCTTATTATACGATTGTCACGAGCAGTTTTACATGAAGTTCAAGCTCGTTAAAAAATAAACCTAGCGATGAGTAAATGTTTCCCCAAAGTTTAAGCTCATTAAAAAATGAACCCATCCTTAGGTAAATAACCATTGTGATCGCATAATCATCAACTTTTGAGCCTTGGTCGTGTTCTTACCATCACCTCCACTCTTTCTAGCCAATCATACGCCTCCATCTGATTGTTTACCCCTTTTGAGGAACAGCTGCAATGAGTGATTCTATTAGCCATCTTCTTTACATTGTCATGATTGAAAAGTTCCAAACCTTACCTGGAACCAACTGCTATCCAAAAACATCACTCGTTCCTCAAAAAAGGAGTCTCCTTTAAGCGCTTTTCATCTGACTCGTAAAATATGAAAAGATTGCAAAGCAATTTGCCTCTCCAGCTTGTTAAAGTGATTGGAAGTGCCATCCCTCCTCTAGATTTTAATCTTTTTGGACCTGAGTGATCATTACACAAAAAGATCAAGCGCTTGTCTGGTTCAGCTCGTTAAAACTATCGAAAAGTCATCCCTTTCGTATTATTTTATATTTTTTCAGACTTAAGGGATTATACTACGAAAAAGGATTACTGGAGTTGCCTTTTTGTCTCTTTTTAGACTCTTAAAATTGAAAAGGACCGAGTTATCTTTGTCGTTAAACTTGTTGAAACAATAGTGACAAACTTGTCCATGCAGAAAAGAGTGAGTTTCACTGTCGCTAGGCTCGTTAAAACATAGCGACGGGTTTGCCCGAAGGGAAAGTTATGGAACAAGCATATGTTATCCTCCTCAAGCTTGACAAAAATAAATAGGTACTGGTTAGAAATGACTGGGGAAAAATTGGGAAGAAAACTTCAAGAAACTTTATTGGTAGTAAGTCGCTCTTGAACCGACACTTTCACTCCATCACCATGATTGAGTCAGGTTGGGTTATTCCGTTCACCGGTCATATCACTATTGGTCCTCCGTACCATCCATCTTTGGGGTCTACCAATCCATTTCAGTGTCACCGATATGTTCAAGAGATGTTGCTAAGAGAATTCACCAACCCAGCTTACATCTCACCTGTTGCAATACCTTCACACTTCATTCTTTCATGACCGCCACCTTGAACCGTGTATCATCAGATCATTTTCACCTCCACAAAATCATTTGCTCCGTTTCGGGTCATAGACGTTGGATTCATTAAGGCCCTCCTATGATGGGTCACTTCTTGTCAACATCAGCTCATTATCCAAGAAGTTGACTTAGGAACAACCCTTTCAGTACTTTGAAGATTGCATGCCTCAATGGCAAGTTTCTCACTTCCGGCGATAGGTTTACATCATTGGCCTTTGACTGGGAGATTTTGCATGGTATTTGACATCGACTCATGTATTTGCACCACGTGAATTGTACTGCCATGCCTTGGGAGTCATTATCATTATTGGTGATTCCTCTCGTGCCTGTTAATAGCTTACATCATTGGCTGGTAATCAGGCGATGTCTTTCCATGTTCGACATCAAAACATCTTTTCACATGGATTAACTTGTACTTCGGGCAAAGATTGAACGAGTTTGAAGACCCCGGATCTAATTTCATCCATCCGAGCTTTGATATATTCAGGAAAATAAAGACATCAAATGTACATCATAGCTGCACAGATAATCATCCAAGCTAAGGGATGATGGCTCTACCAGAATTATTAGTCTGCCATACAGACGGTTGTATGTCCAATGTACATGAAAATGAATTTATAAAGATGAGCATGGGAATGCTCGCCTCAGCTAGATCATGAAAATATTATGAAGATAATGTAATGTATTGTATCTTATTACAGGTCACCTACCAGTTTGAAAAACCTCAGATCCTCAAGATAAAGCATTTCACCCGACATCAGAAAATTTACGACCTCATGCTTTAGGGGGCAACTGTTAGAGAAATATTTGGGCACTGCAACCCCAATCTCATATGTCACATAAACCTTCATCCCATTTTGTCCTCTGTTCCGCTTCTTCTGTGTGCCTATTCTCTGATATCCGCTTACAGTTGCTATTCTCCTTCATAAACCCTGACCATCTCTACTAATTCAGCCGAGTTTTAAAGAAGGAAGGATGGGATGGCTGTTAAGGGTAGAACTAGAGGGACCTAAGTTTATTGAAGGATATTCGCAAGTGAAAGATATGTTGAAGAAGGTCAGGTGGTTACGTTTTATCCAGAAATTGAAAGGCCACCATAGGGAGGTTACCAAGGCCTTTGCAAGGTCTTTTAACGGACTAGAAGTGGAAATTGGAGACCTAAAATTCACAGTAATGGAAGCGTCAATAGAAGCTGCCACAGAGCTTCCCCAGGGAGGTGAACGCTGGTTTAAGAACTAGGGCATTGGTGATGAAGCTTGGAGAGTGATCTTACGGGAACTAGGTATGGACGTCACTATTTTCAAAAAGGGAATTCCTGTTCATGTTTTAAAAGAAGAATGGGCTAGCTTATTGTTAGTTATTCAAAAATTTATCACCTGTGAGGGACGTTTTGGAGCAATGTATATGTATCATGCACGTCTGATGATGAATTTCCTAGACAACTAGGTCCTTAATTTGCCATATTTCTTACTAAATAGTTTGAAAAAGATGTCTGTAACTGTTCAAAAGCATCTAGGGGATGTAGAGCCACATTTGTATCACCATGGTCTCATAAAAATCCTGATAGAAAAATAGTTAAAGGAGAAAAATGATACTTGGGAGCAATTTTTAATTAGAAATTTATTTGAAGAACCCCAAGAAACCCCTGAAGGCAGTACATCAAAAATAAGTAGGATAAAGAGAATAGATTATAAAACTCAAAGCCCTCCTGCTAACACAGTTGAGAGAAAAGAAAAACTGTCTAAAAAGGGGAAGGAAAAGACTCCTACTAACACAGTTGAGAAAACTAGCAGGGAAGAAAGACTGTCTAAAAGGGAGAAGGAAAAGACTCCTATTGAAACAGTTGAGAAAACTAGTAGGGATGAAAGACTGTCTAAAAGGAGGAAGGAAGAGACTGAGGGTAAAAATCCAAAAAAATTAAAAGAGAAAAGAAGCATTGAGGTTGTGCATCAAACCCCTTCCTCAGAAGAAGACCATCAAGTATTGTCTGAGAGATTGGTTCACCTTCAGAAATAGTCAGCTATGGCCAAAAAGAAAGGGAAAGGAAAACAGAAGGAAAAAGACAGTAGTCCGCAATATGTAAGAAGAAGCAGCAGGTTCAAAGGAAAATGGAGAAAAACACAAATAAAAGGACCCCATTTTGTTGATTTGGGAGAAGGAACACCTGAACAAACCCCAGCTTGTAGTAGTCCACCTCATTCTCAGCCAAGTGTTGAAACTAGTCCTCAAGGTGATGACATGAGTCCTTTTCAGCCAGAATTTGAAGTCAATTCTCCTACATAGCATTTTGGGGACAGCCCTAGGAAAACGACACCTGAAATAGATCCAAAGCAGCAACAGGTGTATGATTACATAGAATCTTTGGAAAGAATAGCCATGGGTCCCAGCACTTCATCCACTCAACCTCACATGGCACAAGAAGCCCTAGTCCAATCATTGAAACAAGAAATCTTTGAGTTGGAGGTTTTAAATCGACATATTAAAAATGAAAATGAGGCACTCAAGGAACAGAGCAGACTGGAAAAGATCATCCATGACAAAACTATGCTACACCTGGGACTATGGCACAAAAAGAACAGAAAATTGAAGAAGAAATGCAAAAAGATAAGTAGAGCACTGGTTAATCTTAAATTCAGATGCATGATGAAGAAGCCCAGGATGTTAGCAGCACCAAGAAAGAGAGGAAGAGGGCTGGATGTACTGGCAGAAGCTTCAGAACATATGGTTTGAAGGGGAGGTAGTCGAAATTTTGGTTGCATGAGGACATGCAACACCTTCACAGTGGGGGTATGTTGAGTCCCAAAACTGCATCTTTCCTACACCTTTTTCTAGCTTCTTTCCATTCATATGAACCTCCTAAATCATCAGTATCATTGCATAATAGTTTAAAAAGGGCATTTAAAGTGGTTTCTTAGCTATGTGTTTGTGTTGCTATTTGAATTAGATTTTTGTTTATAAGCTGCAGAATCTTGTCACTTTTCGCAGCTAGCTCAAGTTTCTACAACTGTTTTGTCAAAGTCCATATTGCAGTTGTCTTCAGGCGAATCAAGCCACATGGGCAAGTTGCAACTGACGTGGACATGGACTGAGTCCTATTAGCTCAGTCGAATTCAACAGAAAAGGCCATAGTCAATGGTGGGCAAAACGGTGGTCAACTCAAGAGTCCTACGGTGGTAAAACTCTGTTTTTCACCACGTGAAGCTATGCGTGGTTGTTCCTAGATCTCGGGGGACAAGTTAACACCTGTGGACTGCTCCATGAACTGGATCCAACAACCACCTTCCAACGATTAAATCCTCATGGCCGCCATAGTGCTAAATATTTGGACGTGGTCGTTTACATGTCTTGTATTAGCACCAAATGTAGGAAAACAGCCATATTATCCTTTGTTATAAATAATGCGTTCTCATACGCATGTTAGTTAGCTTTTTGAATGTAATTTGGACTGTAAAAGGAACCCACTTTGCCGTACTTTATCACTGTGTTGTGACTGGATTTTAATATATGAGAAGTCTCTGTTTTTAAGCTCAATTGGTGGTTGATCGTTGACTATCCGAGGAGTGTGCAGAGGGCCCCTGCATAGGTTGAGGTCTTGTTTATTATTGTAAAGTTTCATGTTTCATTTCTTTATGTTTTTATGCCATAACCATTCACTTGTATATGTATCACAGTTCTTATGGTGTTAACGCTTGATATCTATCCATAGTTTTTCACATTGTTAACTGATCAGTGCTTTTGTTTCAGATCACAATAGGCAGCCTGGGCAGCACATAGTTTTCTAATGACTAATGGCTTGGAATCATTCTTGTCCTTCTGCTGATTTTCATTTCCTTTAGTTTTTAGTTCCAACATTGTGTGATTTATTTCAGTTTTGCTCATTTACTTTTTGCAAGTTAGTTATTGAATTTCTCATGACATTCTCAGTTACCTCCTAAAGCCAGAGCGAGTCGAATGGTGAGGGATTGAAGTATGAAATGTGTAGTTTGATATTAGTTTATTTTTTTGCAAGTTAGTTATTGAATTTCTCATGACATTCTTAGTTACCTCCTAGAACCAGAGCGAGTCGAATGGTGAGGGATTGAAGTATGAAGTGTGTAGTTTGATATTAGTTTATTTTTCTGCAAGTTAGTTATTGAATTGCTCATGACATTCTCAGTTACCTCCTAAAGCCAGAGCGAGTCGAATGGTGAGGGATTGAAGTATGAAGTGTGTGTAGTTTGATATTAGTTTTATTTTCTACAAATTAGATATCAGATTGCTCAAGTTGTTTATGATTACCTCCTAAAGCCAGAGCGAGTCAAATGGTGAGGGGTCAGAATATGAGTTGATGTAATGTGATTTTAGTTTACTTTGCTTGTAATTCTTAGATTTCTTTGAGTTCAGTTTTTCTTATATTTTCATGGCAGCAAGGATAATGGGTTTCATGGTCACTAGTTCACCATTGTTTAATTAGAATAGTGGCACATTTTCACTCTCTTTTCAAGAACTAGTTTCATCATCGCATGTTTTTAAAGTTTGAAGTTTTGAAAATCATTTTAAAAGACATCATTACCTTGAACATTTATATCATACTTGTCTTTTAGAATTTCCATCTCACATTAGGGAATTAACAGAAATAAACCCAAAACGAAACAAAAACTCAAAAACGACAAAAATTAAGAAATAGGCTATCTTGCACATATAGTGCGCCACACTTCAACAGTTTACGACTCCCAGATTGACAATTAATACAGCAATTTAGGACACTCTGAATTGACCAAACAAGAGGTCATACAAGCAGTGTGAATTTCTAGGAGGGGATCAATGTAGTTTATGAATATTGGAAGAGTGTTCAAGAGGCAGATAAATTTCATTCCAGAGGTAGTCGAAGGTAGGACGACTCATTTAGTGTCATATTCTAGGTTGTACAAATTTACCTTCAACTAGTAGTGTGCATTTCACGTGGCCATTGTAGGAAGTGCGAAGTGAATGAAGTGCGAGTAGGCCAAGGGAGGCCAAGTTGATTGTAGAAGGAGATATTTTATCCCATATATTTTTCCAGTTTATTTTTGGAGGATATCCATTTGGGCGTCTAGTTGTAAATCTCTCAAATTGCTGCATAAGAAAATAAACCCTCATCTGTTACACCAGTTTTCCCTTCAGAGTTTTTCTGAGGAAATTTAGTCTAGAAATATTGGTGTCTATTTTTGTGTGAGTGCATCTATTTCTTAGTTCTTGATTTTATATTCTGCAGTGTATTTTTATTGTGAATAATGCGTCAATGATGTATTTTTTATTTTCCATAAACAAATAAATTGCTAATAAGTTAGAAGAATAAACTCCAGTTGGTGCATTCATGGAAATTTCACATGGTATTAGAGCGTTGAAGATCAGATCAGGGGCTAAAAAGTGAGGCAAACGAGATTTCTTTAGTTTAGAGGGATATCTAAGCACGATAATTGCATATTTGTGCAGGCTAAGCCAAGAGTGCGAATTGCAGGGGAAGGAAAATTGATTTCCAGTTTAGGATGAAGGACAAGCTTGATTTGTACTAGAAGCAGTAGCAACAGGTAGTGGATTTGTCGGGAATAGGTTCCAGTGAGAAGATAAGTAAATTCACAGAGTAGATCTAGGCGAAATGGTTTAAAATAAGGGTTTACTGTTGCAGATGTGTGCAGGGAAGTGTTAGGTCCCTTAATACTAGTTTATCTCCCTTATTGTTAATTTTGTGCCCAATAGAAGACCACTATTGTTATTGTTGTCCCCTTAAATTAGTATTTTTATGTAGGATCTAATTATATTGTGACCCCCTAGACTCCTATATATACAAAGTAGGTCTTGTCATTTGTATCATCCAAGAATTGTTCATTTATGTAATGTAAAGGAGGTTTAACCCTAAAAGAGGATAATTTTTAAGTCATTGATCTATCTTTTCTGTGAGCTGGTTGCATAACACTAGGTATAAGAGCTTTGGATTCTAGGATTTTGCTTCTTCAAACAGGTCATCTTTGAATTTTCGCTATGATGTTTTTTATACAAGGCTTCTGAAGCTGAAATTTTTAGCACATGGAGCTAAAATATTCATGAATTTTGTGTAAACATTTCATAGCTTGGTTCACTATATTTTCAGAGATATGATCGAATGATGTTAAGGTTTTTGCAGGCTCTAGAATTCAATCTCACACGAGTGACCCAGGGAAAAACATCATAACTTTGAGTTTAGGCATTGGATTTGAATTCTCTAAAAAGTGGATGAAAGTGCACGAAATGTAGTTTTTTATATATCAATTTGGAGGCTAAATGTTGAAACAATGACACGTGGTATTCTGTTGCTGGGAACGGGATCCCCCAAAGATAGTTTTGGGGCTAAAAACCCATGTTTTGGGTCAAGTTTTGTAATAAAGTGTAAAGTCTCCACATTTTGTGATCACGGAGTGCGAAGGTGTCATGAGTCATAAAGGGTTGTCCACCCTTATTTTTTAAAGTAAAGTCAACTATAAATATCTACCCATTGTATAAAAGGAGCTATGTAAGTAAGCTCTAAGGAGGAATAAGTCATAAATGGTAGAAGAAGTAAGAAGTCTTGAGTGACAAGGAGAGAAGTCTAAGTTTCAGGTCGTAGCATAGGTAGAGGCTCTGCAGCTGAGTGCACAGAGGCCTAGGGTAGAAGTCTGCAACTAAGTGCGCGGACCCCTGCAACTGTGTGCGCAGGGCAGATAGAGTCTATAATCATCCGAAGATATCAATAAAGAGAATCATTCTACAAATTCTGTGTCTTTGTTTCCTGTTAATGCATCTTGTCATATTGTGCATGGTTTTCATTTATACTGCTTATGTGGTGCACGAATGTATGTAATTACATTGGTTAATTAAACACAAGTAAGAATATTTTTTTACGTGGTGCTAACTGTGATTGTTTGATAAGATCAATAAGATGCTTAAGATGATTTGGGAATTTGCACGTTACGCTGCCCTAGAAGTGAGAAAGTACCTTAACCGTAGGTTACGGTTGCACGAAGGTCAATCATACCCCTTCATGGAGGTACTAAAGGGCGGAATAAAGGGATAGACATATAGAGCCCTAAAACTTAGCGACCTGCGCAGAAGTAGGAAAAGAAGGAATAAACCAACATCAAGACTATCTCAGGGTGCAAAAACTTAGTTCCAACACCCCCCGTACTTCTTCTGGTGAGACTTTGGTTCACGCTCCATAGGCTGATGCCGAAAGGGCCAGTAGTGGAGGGATTTGTTTGGCTAACTAACATTGAACCTAGGTTAGGCCCCACGCAGCTAACAAATGGTTCCGTTTTCGAGACCGGAATCCGCATAAGAGATGTGTGATGTCTTATCACTAGAATCCAACTAAGAAAGAGATTGGAGACTGGTTGGATAGGAAGATCCACAAATTTGCAGTGCAGGAGAACAGAAATCCGCGACTGAAAAAGGAACAGTGGTTAGATAGGTACCTATACATAGAGATCCACTAGATATTTTTCTGTTCCTTTGCAGTTGAGCTATAGGAGTGGATCGTGAAGCTAGTGGATAACCAAGGAAGGTGAAGACTTGATGGTCCTATTGTCTGGACCCCAGAGCTAGTACAGTGATTGGAAGGCTCTGAGGATAAGATCGCCTGCACTTTCGATCATTGGCTTGATCACATTATAGGAGGATTTGTGACTGAATTTGTGGTCGATACCTTTGTCAGCTATAGCAAAGTGGAACACCGCTTTTTCAAAGGTCCGCAAGGTATGTACTTGAAGTCTTTGAATACCTAGATTAAGATGTTATTGTGCAAAAAATGGGTTATGCAGCTACCTTGATGTTTGGAGCTACGCAAAGCGGGAAAAATTACAGAAACAAAGGAAGAAAGGGCCTTGAATATAGTCCATTGATTTCACCTCCATTAGGTGACAAAGAGGGAGTAGCGCAAGTTTCTCCATGAAGTGCTATTCAGTTGATAAGACAAGGATTCCCACGACTGCCACCTCCACCCACACCACCTCTAGCTTCACCACCATCACCTGTGACTTCACCCATACCACCACCACCTCCACTGTAGTTCAACATGGAAAATTCAATAAAGCTGCCTTTGTTCAAAGGCTTGGGAAATGAGGACCCATACTAGTTTTGGTTTGTTGTGAAAGATGTGTGGGAAGCTCAGGGTGTTACAGATGACAACGTGAAGAAGGCAACACTGGTTAGTGCTTTGCAAGATCATGCACTAACCTAGTACATTAAGTACTCTAATGATAACCCAAATGCTGGGGTGGCAAACATCCAGACCACACTGAATAAAGAGTTTAATAGGCTGAAATCTGAAGCACATTCGATTGTGGGGTTCAAGGAAATCACAATGAAACTAGGTGAGACACCTTGCGAATTAGATCAGAGATTGAAGTGTAAAATATGCGAAGCTAATATCAACTTAACAGATGGACAGCACCAAGAGTGGTTCGTGGCTTTGCTCCTGCCACACCTAAGGGTCACACTATCACAACAAAAGATAACGACTTAGGCAGAGGCCTTGGAGATTCCAATGAGATTGCATGAAACACTGATGCAGGATCTGAATCTGGGGGTTCAACAGATCCATGCACAGTTGCAAAATCTTTGCATGGAAATGAAAAGCTTGAAGCAGGACAAAACAGTTCGGTCGGAAGTGCACGAAGATGTATGGCGCCTGAAATGCAAGGGTCAAAGGCACGAGACAGACCATTGCTCGGTTTTTGCGAACTACGTTGTAGGAGGCGACCGATGCCTTTGAGGCGATAAGCTCAAGCAGGACCAAGCACGAGGCCTTCATTGTGGTGTGCTATATGTCAGGTAGTAGGAAAACATACGATGGATAAATGTCATTTGCTGCAGAATTTTATACAAACACCGCAACAATTATTCTGCCACTTTTGTAGGTCGGTAGGGCATGATGAGTGCAACTACAGAAGATATGAATTAATGATGGAAACAACACCCACCTATAGGATTCATGTAGAAACACGGCCCCTTGACCAGAGCACAGAGATGGCGCGAACGTGCTTTCAAGGGCGCAAACGAGGCCGAGGTGGAGGAGGACCTGGAAGAGGTCGAGGACAATTAACCTGCTACAACTGCAGAGGACCAGGACACTATGCCGAGAATTTCACTAATCCAACGTGTCCGTCATGCAAATATTGCACTCTATTTGATCATGAAATAGAGTATTGTCCTACGCTGATAGCAATGAAACACGACAAAGGGGCGCTACCACCTCAATCGACTCAAAACCTGTCGATGATGAGGTCTGAGCCTCTCGAAGAGGATCTGAATGTGAATATAGTGCTCCGAAGTGGAGTTGCAATAGGGGATGATAAGGGGGAACAACCTGAAGACAGCGCATGGGTTCGCAAAGCTCTAGAAAAGGAGGCTAAGTTTTATTTGGAGCCCACACGCGAAATGTTCATGGAAGCAAAGAAGAGCTTCATTGAGGCCTCCACCTCAGGGAGAAAGGATAAGCTTGATCAGGAGATGGACCCTTCTATGCTTACAACCTCCCTAGAGACCTGCATGAAGTTGCTGTGTGATAGCAAGGCCGTGAAGGGATTATAGGAGCTTATAAATAGATGCGTCGGAAACACCCTAGGTGAACCGCGCGTGGTATGAAATATTGGTAAACATAAAACAAGGACAGGAAGAAATGAGAATAACCACATAGTTATGAGAATATGAAATGGATCAGGTTATTTTGGATCTGGGGTCAGATGCAAATGTCCTACCGAAGCAGACTTGGGAACGGATGGGAAGACCCATGCTGCAGTGGTCTCTGATTTAGTTAAGGATGGAAAATCAGCAAAAGATCATCCCCATGGGGCAGCTGCAAGGGGTGACTGTAGATATTGAAGGTGCGAGTGTGCTGGCTGACTTTGAAGTAATAGAAATTATGGATGAAAAAAACCCCTACCCTACAGTCGGCATTGATTGGGCTACTGATATGAACAAATTAATCAACTTGAAGAAGCAAAAAATGATATTTGAAAAGAAATCGCTCTGTGTAATAGTACCCCTAGATCCTGCTGAGGGATCGCACTATACTGAACCAGTCTGCAATTATGCGACTGATGACAATTTGGTTTGTATCTATAAGATAAAAACGCGAGACCAAGTTTGGTTGAATCCAATAGGAGATGGATGAATTACATGGGATCGTGAGAGCTCCTACACCTCGGACTCTAATGAAGAATTAGAGCACTAGTAGAATCAATTACATGAAGTAACCACACTGAGTTGTAACATGATGCCCTAGTCGCTGTGTTGTGTGTCGTCAGAGGTAAGAAATCTGCCCACTTATGATGGCCTGAATGCTGTAGATATATTTTTGGATGCATTTGAGAGGGATGTACCAGAGAAGTAGCACTTCTAGGCTTTGGACTGGGCAATACGCGCTACGCTCGCAAGATGGTGGGGTACGCACAAGGGTAGCTTTGATGATTGGTGCAAATGTAGGAGGATGATGAGAACATGCTTTGGGAGGCTGAAGGTATGAATGACAGACAAATATGATGGGAAGGATGATCTGCGTGCACACTTGGCCAAATGGGCTCAGGCTTATGGAATGAAGCCCCAACTTGAATGGGTGCACTTGTTCTGTCACACCTTGGATGTCATCCGATGAACTGGTACTTGGAAACATAGCTCTTCCATGGTACAGGTGATGGGATGTTATGCATGAAGGATTCATAATGACATTCAACTTCGAAGATGGGTTTGACTGTATTGATGAGGCGCTACAAGAAGTGAAAGCAAAAATCTTTAGGATACCATAGGATCCTTTGGACCTGATTCAACCTGGTTGGACTACTTAGCTGATTCACGTGCTGAAATGCTATAACGTAACTGCTAAAGAAGATGACAAGGATCTGTGAAAGATTAACATCCCTGAAATGGAAGGTTATCGTGAGGTTGAGGGAACGCAGATTGAGAATCCTGATATAACTGCGCCACTGAAAATGAACAAGTGAATATTGGTATGGAGGCAGAGCCCAAATTCGCTAAGATCGGAGATTACTTGGATGGACCGACGTGGATAAAGTCGCTAAATTTCTTCGGGAATACCAGGATCTGTTCCCTATCAAGTTTACAGATCTAAAAGGGATAATAGGAGACCTGGGTGTTATGAATATCACATTGAAGCCTGATGCGAAGTTGGTTAAGCAAAGATCTTACCATCTCAATCCGTAGTATAAGGAGAAGGTCCACTTAAAGCTAGAAAAGATGCTCGCAGTAGGCATCATTGAGCCCGTAAAAGAATCTAATTGGGTAAGCCCAATGGCGATACAGGAAAAGAAGCAGAAGGATGAAATAAGGATATGCGTAGATCTCAGGAAGTTGAATGACACCTGTGTACATGATCCTTTCCTGACTCCATTTACTGATGAAGTGTTGGACAATGTAGGTGGCCAGGAAGCATATTACTTCACCGATGGGTTCTCTCGGTACCATTTGATCAAAATAATGCCAGAGGATAGGAGAAAGACAACCTTCGTGATTGAGTGGGGTTGTTTTTAATACACTGTAATGCCTTTCGGATTGAAGAATGTGCCTATGATTTTTTCATGCGTAGTCATTGCTACGGTCAAGGAATTTATTCAGAAGTTTCCAGAAGTGTAATTTGATAACTGGACTGTGTTTGGGCTTGTGAAATGCCATGTGGCAAGTTTGTGCCTGATGATAGATACTTGTCGAAGATACCAAATTGCACTCAATCTGAAGAAATTCCTGTTTTGTGTTCCTTCTGGGACCCTACTGGGTCATGTGGTTTGTAGATAGGGAATGATGGTAGATCCCCCGAATATCGCAGTGATACTTAACTTAGAAGCACCGAGGAGTGTGAAATAGCTGGGCGCTACCTTAGGGAATACTATATATTACAGAAAGTTTATTAAGGGCTATGCCCAGATCACCGCACCTATGGAGAAGTTATTGAAAAAATATGTCAAATTCTATTGGAATGAGGACTGTAAAAAAAGGTTGGATGTATTGAAGGAAATTATGGTCACCGCGTAGATTTTAGTCTTCTTGAATTGGAAGAAGGAGTTTCATGTACATGTTGATGCGTCATGTATAGAACTGGGAGCAGTACTAACATAGGCTGGTAGAGGAGACTTGGACCATCGTATAGCGTTTGCAAGCAAAAGGTTATCCGAGGCAAAGAAGAACTATTCCACCACTGAGTGCGAAGGGTTAGCCATGGTATACGCGCTCCAAAAGTTTAAGCACTATTTGCTGGGTGGCCATTTTAAGATGTATACGGATCATTCCACATTGAAATACTTGGTGAATAAGCCCGTGTTGGGGGGGAGAATCTCCAGATGGTTGTTGTTGTTCCAGGAGTATGATTTTTAAGTTATTCTGTAGCTTGGATGATTGAACGCGGGATTAGACCATCTATCGCACATCGAAATAGGGGAAGAGCCCACTAATTTGGAGGAGGGAATGCTTGATGTGCAACTATTTGCACTGTGTGTCACAAATGGTCATTTTGAAGATATCATGCACTTCCTAACAATAGGAACTACCTTGGAAGGATACACCATCTAGCAGAAGAAGGAGTTAGTGGTGTGCGCGATAGAATTTTCTGTCATTGTTGGGCATCTATACAAAATGGGGTTTGATGAAATATTGCAACGATATGTACCAGAGTTTGAAAGTAGAAGTCTCCTCGTAGACGCTCATGGGGGTGCCGCGAGAGGAAATTATGCAGGGAAAGCAACTGCACAAAAGATTCTATGCGCAAGGTTATGGTGGCCAACCCTCCATCAGGATTCAAAAGCGTAATGCAAAGCCTGAGATGTGTGTCAAAGGAATGTAGGCCATTGTGGAGGGATGAACTACCTCTAAATCCACAAATGAAGTTACAACCCTTTGAAAAATGGGTGATAGATTTTGTAGGACCGATTTAGCCCCAAGGGAAGAAGATGGGAGCAAGGTACATTATCACCCCGACAAATTATTTGACTCGATGGGTGGAGGCATAGCTTGTGAAGGATTGCACAGGTGAGACTATTGCAAAGTTCCTCTTTGAGTATGTACTGACGCAATTTGGGTGTCCAAAGATTTGGATGAGTAATCGTGGTATGCACTTTCTGAATGAGATGATCAATGCGTTGACGGAGGAATTTTAGGTATGTCACCAGAAGAGCATGCCTTATCACCCACAGGCTAACGAAATAGTGGAGGCATTCAATAAAGTGTTGGAGAACATGCTGACCAAGGTGTGCAATGCTCAATGAAGTGATTGGGACCTACGAATACCCGCAGTGCTATGGCCATATCAAAATATATGTAAGAAGTTGACTGGACAAACACCCTTTAGATAGGTATATGATGTTGAAGCAGTGATTCCCATGGAATACATTGTGCCCAGTCTACGCATAGCGACACTCACAGGTATGACAGATCACGGAGCCTTGGAAGAGAGGCTTGCATAGCTGGCTGAGCTTGAGGAAGAAAGATTTCTAGCTAGATTTCACCAATAGGTCCAAAAGTAGCGCGAAAAAGCATGGCGTGATCGACACATTAAGGTACACACATTTAAGTTAAATGACCTAGTTTTTTTATATGACAGAAAGTTTGATAAATTTCCAGGGAAATTCAGAATGCACTGGTTAGGGCCCTATGTCATTAAGGAGATTACTGATGGAGGAGAGGTTTAGTTGGTTAAATTGAATGGAGATCCCTTCCTAGGAAAGGTGAATGGTAGTCGATTGAAGCCATACGCTGGAGGTTCGACCATGTGACTATATGAATCTAGCATAGTATTAGTGCTCCAGGTAGTTGAAAGGAGGTGCGGGACTATAAACTAAACTACCCAGGTTGGGGAGCTACGTCACTGGAGGATTGCGAGAAGCAAGGAAGTGTCATAGGGTTAGCAACAATGCGAAGGGAGCTACGCTACCCAGGAATAAATCGCGCAGGTTGGCCGGAATGTCACCGTTAAAGTCACGGTTCATGTTTTGATGGTAGAAATGCGGCCAAATGGAGTGGGTGGCCGACATTTAAGATTAATTTATGGGTCATATCCTTGAAAATTTGTCACCAATAAGGAATTAATGAACCAAATGTGGGGGGAATGATTAGATTTGAATTCAAAATTCTTTATAAATTACAGGTGGTTTCCTAATAAAAAACACTTGGCATTTTGAGCATTGAGTTTTTGAGCTCTCAAGCGCACATGAACTGAGAATTATTCAAGGCTTTGATAGTGATTCAAGCGTTTGTGAACTTACCAGAGATGTTGCAAGCACTATTGGAAAGTATTAGGTTAGCTCCCACAGAAGCTATAGATATCGAAGAAGTAGCAGAGGAGTCGGTGCCAAAAATTGTTATGGAGGCAAAAGAAGCTACTCCAGAGGTTGCTGAAGTATTAGCAAAAGCCCCTAAATCACCAAGGACACTGAGACCAAAGCCCACCTGAACCAAGGAGAGTATGAAGGATAAGAAGGGCAAGCAGCCTGCAATACCGGTGCTCACATCGCCAAGAAGAAACCCAAAAAAGGACAAGCCCACCACACAGGAAAATGACAAAGCCATCAATCTGGAGCCGGAGGAGGAAGAAATCGAAGACATCCTGATGGATGAGGAGGATGCAGGGATAGACGTGGGGGAAGTTGAAGCCCAGGGTGCTGACCCTATCACTCAGTTTCCTGAGTACGTCCCTCCGTGCAAAGGAAAGATTAAGGTACCGAAAGATATTGATGAGAGCAAAGTCCCCCTACAAACCCCTTTGCTACCAGATGAGATTGTTTTTGAAAGAGCACACTTGGCGCGAGTTCCTTTATTAAAACTCAAAGATTGGGACTTGCCTGACCATGAGAAGTTCCCACACTTGGCGATTGAGCAACTAATGCACCGCATTATTGGTACAACCACCGAAATGATCACATTAGAGCCGCGAAGGTGGCTCAGAGGAGTAGAGAAGGCAGGTCTGCTCAACCTGCTATGGGTGCTGCACTACAACCTCACCCCGATTATAGTCTTGGTCATCAAGCAGCTACTATGCTTGGTGCATGATGGGTGTCTATGGCTGGAGGAGCCAATACCCATCACTGACACATTGATCCACAGGATCACCCAGTTTCCCTACACTAGAGAAAATTCGGCCATGATATTTGGCAGAAAAAGTAGCGAGCAGGCCCTCACGAAGGCCATGAAATAGAAGTTTAAGCTGGTAAGGAAGCCACGTGGATATGCCATATACAACATCAGTGACCCTGCTATAAAGGTGGATACAGAGATTTTAGCAAGGAAGGTGATGAAGAAGTGTTGCGCTAATGAGGTGCCGACGCCTGTCATCGTGCTAGCAGCCTAGTGCGCTAAAGGAGTTTAGTTCAATTGGGTAGACTATCTTCACAGTGAGTTCCTTGCCAACTAGCGTGAGGCACAAAATCTTAGCAAGATGTTCCACTATGCATGGCTCTTCCTGTCTATTGTGTTGGTAGCATGGGAGCTTCCAGAGGATAGTCAATTCCCTTCAGTCGTGTCAGACCTTCTAGAGGCAGTGAAGTATGCTTCGCTATGGGCAACCAAGGATGTGCATCACATCAATGATAGCAAGATCTTCTGGATCTTGATGGAGATGAACATCCGCATGGCCATTAATCGCAAACCATGGTTGTCGCTTACGGTGTTCGCCAACCTATAGGGCTACACAAAGTTTAAAGAATATTTTCACCATGTGTCCATTAGGTGCAAAAACACCCTACGCACACATGGTATGAATTTCCTTACATGGAAATGGATGATGCCATTTATGCAGTACTTGATCGCTAGCCGACAGAATGGCATACTACAACAGACTTGGCGGTGGGAGGGAGCAAGTCTGCCACGCAGTGCAAGAAGGACGAGGCCAAGCTCAAGATGAAGCATCTAGCCGAAAAGAGAGAGAAGGAGGCCGCTAACAAGGCTCAGGCAGAGTGTGATGCCACTCGATTGATAGAGAAGCAAACAGGTGGAACAAAGCGGGGCTCTAACAAAGGTGCGAGGTTGCCTTCACCCAAGACAGTAGAAGAGATGGACGAGCAAACAGAGCAGCACAACGCGGACGCACAAGCGATGTTCGCCTACATCAAGTGTCAAAGGGAGCAAGAGAAAGGAGGGTCCAGGAAGAAATCCAAGGCCACTACGACATCCCTGGACCCTATCACACTCAGAGAGGGTGACTTGCATGACATTGGAGACACGGTGCGAGATGTCACCGCAGAGGCCCTACAACAGTTTGAGCAGCAACAACTAGTATTGGGGGCTATCCAAATAGGTCTGTAGGAGCCATAGACCCACGTGTCATAGGCTGGCTCGGTCTCCACTAGCCCCTCTATCGACACTTCAGAAGCTACCACGATGCTGCACAATAGTGCTGCCTGATGGAGCACTGAACACGAAGAATGAAGCTGACGGGCCTACTTTCAGTGCCCTCAAGGGAGTAGGGTTGAATTTGGCAGCACTCCCTGGTGCAATGCTCCAGCTCTTGCAGGATGGAGTGATTGCAGAGCTGAGGGCCCATGAACAACGCTTTCTACATGTGATCAACGAGCAGCGGATTAACAATGAGCAAATGGCACTACAACAAGACTCTTCCATCACTGCCTTGACCGAGGTGAATGACTAGAACAAGTGTATACTTTAGGTCATGGAGGAGGCATGCCAAATGGTCCTAGAGTTGGCCATTCGTAAGGAAGAACCAGTCGAGGTGTGCATCCGCAAGCTGGCTACAGGGGTGCGCGATGCTCGTACAAAAATGGCGAGGGTTCAGTTGGAGTTGAACTTGCAAATCACCGAGTTACAGTTCAAGGCCTAGACTTCAACTCTGCTAGAATTAAAGGAGCATCGTGCAATTACTGTCACAGAGGTAATAGCGACAGTTGACAGTGCAGTAGCAAACTACACACAACTTTTTGAGTAGTTGTTTGAGGTCCTGACAAGCTTGCAGGAGGACCCTAATATACAACGACTGGAGACAGAAGCGCACGAGCTACAACAACGCTATGATGAGGTCAAAGGCACAGCATGAGCTGTCATGCTCACATGGAGATTGGCAAAGCTGTAGGAGGTCAAGTAGATGAAAGAACAGGTGGATGCAGCGCTACACAAGGAAGTAACTGAAACCCTGGCTGGATGAGGCTTACATAGTCACAACCTCTATTGAAGGAAAGCTTACGATTCTACAAGAAACTCAACAAAAGCTTCAAGTCAACAATGCAGGAGAAATGATCGAGCAAATGGTTGAAGATGTGAAGTAGGTGGTGGCACAGTGCACTGCCAAGGTTGCAATCATACATGTCAAGCTGGGAGGTCTTCGTGCTAAGATCTCCATGCTTGCAGAGTGACTCAGGGGTGAGTCATGATGTTTGTGTTGGGGGCCTATTGGGAACGGGATCCCCCAAGGACAATTTTGGGGCTAAAAGCCCATGTTTTGGGTCAAGTTTTGTAATCAAGTGTAAAGTCTCTGCAGTTTGTGATCGCGGAGCACGAATGTGTCATGAGTTATAAAGGGTTGTTTACCCTTATTTTGTAAAGTAAAAGTGGGTTGTAAACATCTACCCATGGTTCACAGACCATGGGATTTTATAAAAAACGCTAAGTAAGCTCTAAGGAGGTATAAGTGATAAATGGTAGAAGAAGTAAGAAGTCTTGAGTGATAAGGAGAGAAGTCTAAGTTTCAGGTCGTAGCGTAGGTAGAGGCTTTGTAGTTGAGTGCACAGAGGCCTAGGGTAGAAGTCCGCAGCTGAGTGCACAGACCCCTGTAGACATGTGCACAGGGCAGATAGAGTCTGTAATCATATGAAGATATCAATAAATAGAATCATTCTACAAATTCTATGTCTTTGTTTCCTGTTAATGCATCTTAACATATTGTGCATGGTTTTCATTTATACTTCTTATGTGATGCACAAATGTATGTAATTACATTTGTTAATTGAACACAAGTAAGAATATCTATTTACGCGACACTAACTGTGATTGTTTAATAAGATAATTTAGATGCGCTTAAGATAATTTGGGAATCTGCACAGTACACTGCCCTAGCAGCGTGAAAGTACCTTAACCGTAGGTTAGGGCTACGTGAAGGTCAATTTTACCCCTTCACGAAGGTAGGAAAGGGCAGAATAAAGGGTTAGATAGACAGAGCCCTAGAACTTAATGACCTATGTGGAAGTAGGAACAAAAGGAATAAACCGACATCATGACCATCTCAGGGTGTGGAAACTTGGTTCCAACATCCCCCTATACTGCTTCGGGTGAGACTTCGGTTTGCGCTCTACAGGCTGATGCCAAAAGGGCTAGTAGTGTAGGGATTTGTTTGGCTAACTAACGCTGAACCTGGGTCAGGCCCCACACAACCAACACCCATACAAATTCAATCTACTGAACAAGTCCATAATCCGGTCATCATGGAATATTTGGCATAACTATTTATTGAAGAATCCAATCTCGATCCAACTATTGGAAACAAGACTCAAAGAGATACCACAAAAATAAATTTTAGAACTTCGAGATCCAAAATTACAGAGTTACAACCGTTTCAATATCGAGCTCCTAAAAAGAAGAAAAATGTGTGTATTTGTTTTTAAAATTACATAATGTTTGTTTGAAAAATCAGTTTGAAGTGATTCCAAGGGCATATTGAAGCATATATATCAGTTTTTGGTTCTAAAATTCCTCCTAAGAAAAATAATTCTACACCCATTAAGCCCTCAGAAAGCTCTACTTTGATGCATGAAGAGGAAGAATTGCAGCATGATAGATAAAAACAACGGGACCAAGTGCAACAAATTTCGCTCTTATAAAGAGCAACCAAAGATGAACTAAGATGTGACATGGAAGAATTAAAATTTTACATGGATGGTTTAAAAGGTGACATGAATGGTTTAAAAGAAAACATGGAAGGTTTTAAGGAAGGTTTGACAAAGTTGTTGCAACAAAGGCTTCCTAGTGGTGACAAGATAATCCATGAAAATCATGATGAGGACAAAAGCAATATGAATTACGATTTTAGAGACTCCAATGTGGGGTTTAAGAAACACCAAATTGCAAATATAGATATAAGTAAGTTTATGTCAAGGATCCAGTAACATGGATACTACATATGAGCAATATTTTGATCTACATGATGTGGAACCCTCACAAAAGCTACTTATTTCATCTTATCTTTTGAACCTAATCAATTTGTATGGTATAGATGGACTTTTTATCGTAAACCACTTGTGACCTTGTCATTTTTTATTGAGGAAATGATAGCACATTATGAATATACAAAGAACAAAACCTTCTTTAGCCAATTGATAAATCTCAAACAAAAGGGTTTAATGGAGGAGCACATTGAAGACTTCAAAAAAATGAATATTAGGGTAGACAATATTCCATACGAACATAGGGTTGATGTATTCATAGGGAATTTAAAAGATAACATCCAACATGAGGTTCACCTTTGGGAACCTGATTCATTGGATAAGGTGTAGAAAATCCTGTAGATTCACAAGCTAATGCAATTTGCTAAAGAAAGAGACAAGAATATACTTCTACTCTTTACAGCGGAAGCCCATAAACATCAAATAAAAAATAATCAATAGAGGAAGAGAATCAAATGCACATAACACAATAAATATCCAGGGAAAGCCACAACTCAAAACCCCACTATTTGTTTTGTATTAATCCAGAAAATCAAGATGAAATTACAATGTTTGTTCTCTCTAGAACAATCCCAGCACTCAGCAAATTCAATCTCCAACTCATGAGCAAGCTCAAGGCCAAATCTTAGCCTCTTCACAAGCTCTCCAAGTCTCTATTCCAATGTGTAAATCTTATGAAGGATAACTTTTATTTAAAGGGAAATAGAGCCTCTAAAAATAGCGCAATCCCTCAAGGACCAGTTCCTAAATGCATGCACTATCAGTGCAAATCAGTAAAATCTAAAACAAATAGTACACTGTCCCTACACTCTAGTCTCAATTGGGTCTTTCTCAGAATCAACATGCATGAGTTTCTGATGAGTAAATATTCAGTTAACTAGAGTAGCACTGGTGGAGTTCATCAGTGTCACCACTGACTGTTAACTCACTATTAGTTCTCCCAATCAATTTGAGAACTAATTTAACTGAACTGACTCATGAAGTCGAGTCTTCTATTTTAGAACTCATAGTTAACTCACATTGGACTCCTACAAAGTAGGGAGAACATATACATGACTTCGAAAAGACTTCCAACTCAAATCTCCTAAGTTAAGTAAGTTTAATAAACTTAATTTAACTATTTTAAGTTGCTATGAGAATAGAATTCGAATTTAGTTCACAATTTAATTCAAGGAAAAATTAAACTGGAATTTCTTGTTGCCATTTCTTAGCACTCCCTTTCAACAAGAAATGGATTATCAAATACCTCGATCAAGTCTTTGTGAAACTCGAATTTACATCTTGACAATGCCTTTCTCAATATGTTAGCATCTTTCTCATCTGCGGGAATGTAATCTAACAACATGATCCACCTCAATACACAATATTTGAGATGATGATATCAAATATCAATATGCTTGACTGGATTTTCAGAGAGTTTGATACAACTCTGATTATCACAATAAATCACTATTGGATCCATATGCTGAACAAACAAACCAACCTGGATCTTCCTCATCCAGATAGCCTCACATGCTACCTGACTTGCAACCATGTACTCTGCCATTGCCAAACTGCGTGCAATTGATCTCTATTTCATGTTGTACCAAGAAATTGCCGCTGACCCAATACTGAAGATCCCTCTTGATGTGGTCTTACTGTCGGATGGACTCCTTGCCTAATCTACATCAGTGAAGCCTTGAAGCTTCAATCCCTCTTTCTGTCTATACCATAACCCAAACTGAGTAGTGCATCTGAGGTATCTCAATACATGGTTTTCCGCCTTCCAATATAGCTTGGTAGGCCTAACCATCGCTTGACTAAGCTGGTTAATGGAATAGCACATATCTGGCCATGTTTTCACCAAGTACATGAGTGAACGCACAAGCTTCCTATAAATAGTAGCTTCCACTACTTCACCCGAAGTAGCATCCTCCTTCCTCCATTTACTAGCTAGAGGATCTCCATGGGTTTACTTCTCTCCATGTGGAATCTCCTGAGTATCTCATTGGCATACTTTCCTTGAGATACAAACAACTCCCCATATCCCTACCATACCTCCATGCCAATAAAGTAATGCATGAGCCCCATGTCCTTCATCTCAAACTCTCTTGCAAGGTCCTCCTTGCAAGATTTGATGAGATTTTCATCAACTGTCAGTATGAGATCATCTACATAAAGTACAATGATCAAGAACTTACCTTCCACCACTATGTGATACAATTTCGCATTTGTTTCACTCTTTTTGAAGCCTAACCCAGTGAAGTAGCTATCTGTCTTGGTGTACCAAGCACGAGGTGCTTCCTTCAGCCCATACAATGCTCTCTTGAGTCGGCACACATGTGACTCATAGTCTAAGGTTTCAAAAACTTCGAGCTGCTCTATGTACACCTCTTCCTCAATCATGCATTTTGAGGAAGGAAATCTTCACATCCATATGATGGATCTTCCAAGCCATCTGTGATGATAGTGCCAAAATAGATCTGATTGACGAGTACGTTGCAACAGGAGCAAAGGTCTCATCATATTCAATCCCCTCTACCTGTGAAAAGCCACAGGCCACAAATCTAGCCTTATGCTTCTCCACACTACCATTTGTAGCTTGCTTTACCTTATAAAGTCAACGGAAGCTCACAACTAACTTGTCATCCGGTCTCAGGACCACATCCAAAACACTATTTTGAATTATGGAGTCATACTCCTCCACCATCGCATCAACCCAAACTGGATGCTACACTGCTTCCTAAATGGAAGATGGCTCTATCACAACACATGCACCCATAAGTGCCATGTATCTAGTGTACCTCTCTGGTGACCTCTTTTGTATGCACTAAGAAGAGGGTGCTCACACATTCTCCCGTGCATCATCCAACAATATGTCAGCCTCTCTAGTGCACTTTCTTCCCTCTCTGGAAGACTCTGCTTGAGTAGATGTCTCCACTCTGTGAACCTATACATGTGGCTGCTCCACATAAATTTGAGGCCTCTCAACCTTAGGAGCTAAAATCTCCTCATCCATATGTAGCTCAAGCTCCCTCTCAAGGGATACTTGCATGGCTTTCTCCTCATCGAACTTGATATCCCTGCAAACCACTGTCATCAGATTGGTCGACATGTACACCCAATAGTTGTGGTGTATCAGTGTACCCCACAAAGATCCCCAACTCTGCTGTTGGCTCAACCTTCTTTTGTGCGTCTTTGGTCACATGGCAATAAAACGATGACCCAAAAATGTTGAAGTGACCAATATTTGGCCTCTTACCAAAATAAGCCTCCTCTGGTGCCTTCATCTCAAGTATCCGATGTGGGCTATGGTGGTATTGCATGCCTTAGCCCACAAGTGTAGTGGTAGGCCCTGATCACGCAACATTGCCCTTGCTGCCCTTACTATGCTCCTATTCTTCCTCTCAGCAACCCCATTTTGTTGAGGGTTATGGGGTGTCGTCAGCTCTCATTTAATCCCATCCGTTGCACAAAATTTCTTAAACTCATCAGAGACATACTCACCACTATTATCACTCTGTAGATATTTAACCTTCTTTCTAGAATCTTTCTCTACCAATGCTTTGAACTCACAAAAATTTGTGAAATTTTGATTCTTTTTCTGCATAAAAATGCCCAACATTTACGAGAATAGTCATCAACAAATATAACATAATACCTGTGTTGGGCCATGGATGCTGTCGAGAATGGTCCACACACATCTGAATGGACTCTCTCCAGAATAGACTCTGCTCAACAATCTCCGTGTCCAAAGGAAGACTTGCTTTATTGTCCCAAAGTACAACCCTTGCATTTATCAACTTGCTCAAGTGTACCTTTGGGAAGTCCGGTAGAGATTTGCCACAATATCATCAAAGAACCATGATGCAAGTGGCCCAATCACCTATGCCACAACTCGTTGACGTCTCGGCTCAACATATTTTCTGCTTTGGAAATCAAAGCAACACAATCCTCTACCTCTATCTTATAGAGATTCTGAACTCGAATCCCTATCTTATTTACCTGACCCATGGCTATGTGTCGAAGGAACACCTTTCCTTTCAAAAAGATCACATCATAATCTCTATCCTCAAGCATGGCAACAGATACCGTGTTCTTCGTCAGTCTGGGTACATGCATAACATTCTTCAAGCTGTGTGGAGCAACATGCTCCCTCAGAAAACTAATAGTGCCCATACTAGTAACACTATACTTACTGTTATCACCCATCTCGATATGAATCTTGAGATATTTCTCCTCCAGTTCATTGAATAACTCTTTTTCACCAATCATGTGGAAAGAAGCTCCACTGTCTAAGTACCAGACACTTCCCATTATTGAAGACACCATGCATGCAATGAGGGAAAATTCCAATTTGAATTGGGAGGCCAAAGCCTCACCTGCCACTCCTCCTGAGGACTTCTCCTTGGACTTCTACAATGGATAATTTATAGCAAAGTGACCCATCTTGTGACAATGAAGCATTTAACTTTCGTCATGTCCTTCTTCCTACCTCCATTAGAAGAATCTTATTTGGAACAAGAAATTTTACCTTTCCCCTTCCACGACTAAATCATTAAGGCACAGTTCTCTTCGTCATCAGTCTTTGATGAAGAGTCATCCCTAGTGTTCCTCCTGATCTCAACCTACATCAAATCCGACCATAGTCGTTCCCAATTTGGCAGCTTCTCCTGACCATTGACAAAGTCCTAATAACTATGCCAACTCTTTGGGACTCCAAGAAGAGAAAGGGTCACCATATCCTCCTTGAAAATAGTGATTCCAACACTTCCAAGTTCATCCCGAATTTGATTGAACTTGGTCAATTACTTTAGAATCGTCTCGCCTTTCTCCACTTGATTTTACGAAGTTTATCCTTCAGTGCCAACTTCATTTGATCACTACCATTCTGATACAAGTCCGTCAATGTTTTCAACATAACATGCGGGGTTACCTTTCCATGGAGAATCAAGACAATATGATCTTGAACTCCCTCAAGGATTATCCACCTTACCTTCGCCACACACTTCTTCCACTCGGCCAAGTTCTGTGCATCAGTAGTTGCTCGCTTAGTAATTTCTTGTTCAACAAATTTCTTCAAGCCATTGTCCTCTAGCACAACCTCCATTCTATCCCTCCAGGATACAAAATTCGATCTACCTTCCAAGTCATACTCAAGCCTCAACCCATGGAACACCATATGCCGATCCTGATGTATGTATTGGAAATTCGACTTTCACCTGTAATTGAGAAAATCAAAACTTTGAAATATCCTCTAGAGAGATGATTTTAAATCAACTATATCTCCCTCATCCAAACTACGATTCGAACGATTTTTTTTTTTTTAATTTGGATATCTTTCCCAAGGAATCTAGATCTACAATTTGTTTCTAAATATTTTGCATAGAAATTCTCATATATGCTCTGCAAACTCTCGGCCCAAAAAACAATCTTGCTCTAATACCATGTAGAAAATCCTATAGATTCACAAGCTAATGCAATTTTCTAAAGCAAGAGACAAGAATCTACTTCTACTCTTTACAGCGGAAGCCCATAAACATCGAGCAAACAATAATCAATAGAGGAAGAGAATCAAAGACACATAACACAATAAATATCTGGGAAAGTGACAACCCAAAAACCCACTATTTGTTTTGTATTAATTGGAAAATCAAGATGAAATTACAATGCTTTTTCTCTCTAGAAAAATTCATTCACTCAGAAAATTCAATCTCCAACTCATAAGAAAGCTCAAGGTCAAATATTAGCCTCTTCACAAGCTCTCCAAGTCTCTATTGCAATGTGTAATTCCTATGAAGGATAGCTTATATTTAAATGGAAATAAATCTTCTAAAAATAACACAATCCCTCAAGGATCATTTCCTGAATGCATGCACTATCAGTGCAACTAAGAAAAATCTAAAACAAATAGTACACTATCCCTACATTCTAGTCTCAACTGAGTCTTTCTCAGAATCAACATGCATGAGTTTTTGATGACTAAATATTCAGTTAACTAGAGTAGCACTGGTGGAGTTCATTAGTGTCACCACTAACTGATAACTCACTAATAGTTCTCTCAATCAATTTGAGAACTAATTTAATTGAACTGACTACTGAAACCGAGTCTTCTATTTTACAACTCACAATTAACTCACACTGGACTCCTACAAAGTAGGGAGAACATATACATGACTTCCAAAAGACTTCCAACATGAATTTCCTAAGTTAAGTAAGTTTAATAAACTTAATTTAACTATTTTAAGTTTCTATGAGAATAGAATTTGAATTTAATTCACAGTTTAATTCAAGGAAAAATTAAACTGGAATTTCTTGTTGCCATTTCTCAATAGAAGGAATTCAAGGTAGCAAGAAAAGTTGAAAGAAACATTATGCAAGAAGGAAGTCTACCACTCACAACTATAAAGATGGAAGTGTTGTTAGGATATTCTGACACATAGGAAATAGTTAAGTTCAACTTGGTCTAGTATAGAGTTAGGTAAAGTGTGTTTCTTTACCGTTGTACATTTTGTAACTTACAATCTGACGGTCACGATATGTAGGTATCCGACGGTTCATTCTCTCCTCGGTATTACCGACACTTGATCCGTGGCTTGACACCCGATTGGTCCATGAATTCTATTTAAAGCGCATGGAGGGTCATTTGTAGGTTAACCGTGCATGAGAGAAGCTTATGTAAATTTTCATTTCTTTTATTAATAAATTGCCTGTAGTAGCCACGTTGGCGCAGGCCGTGGACTGTTTCCCTCTCTAAGGGTTTTAACCACGTCAAAATACTGGTGTATTGATCTGTGATCTGATTGTGAGCGGTGTCCTTTTGGTGTTCTGTCTGAGGAACTTACCCTGTAAATTCCTACATGGTATCAGAGCTATTTGAGGGCCGCGTCCGTTGGTGATCCAAATCTGAAGCCGTAGAACTGCATGCGGCTGTCGTTTCCTAGATCTACTGTTTCTGACTGCTTTCGGGCCGAGAGGACTGCTCTGTTGTGTTCGGAGCATCTGTTCCAGTGAGGAACCCTTTTCGTTTCATGCGAAAAGGTTTCCGGTAGCCCTATCTGCGTCATTTTTAAGATCTGGAGGTATACAGTCTTTATTTGCAGTTTACTGTTATTTTCTCTCTGCTTATTTCGGTTTCAGTTTATTTAGTTTTTTTTAACCAGATCTATACCTTTCATTTCTACGTATGCTCTTTGCCCTGCGACTCTGTGCGATCTGGGCAAATAAGAAACAGAAAGGAAGGATTTTTTCTCATGCGTATGCTCTTTTCCCTGCACCTTAGTGTGATCTCGGAAAATCAGAAACACTGAGAAAAATATTTAGTTTTTCAGCTAAAGCTATCTTTGAGCCACAAGGTTCAATTTTTTTTAAATATTTGGTTTTTTGGGTAAAGCTAACTTCGAGCCATAAGGTTCGTTTTCTTTGCATGTCCGTGTTGGGTTTTGTGTTTTGTGTTTTGTAGGGAAAAAGAGGTTTCTCAAGGCAAGCACGCAACCCAAAGCCCCTCCCCCCTCTCTCTCTCTCTCTCTCTCTCTCAAATTTTTTGTATAGATCAATTGGTTCAAAGCTATTTTAAGAGAGTAGAGGTCTTGGGTTCAAATCTCCATTTTGTGGGGGCGTTTTTTTTTCATTCCCGCACATTCGCGCACTTT
>APFE031534508.1:150769-194303 GCA_000404065.3 Pinus taeda | reverse complement strand
TTAGAAAATTACATATTACAGAGCAATGGAACACATAAAATATTGCAGAAATATAAACATAGAAAACACATAAAACAAGAGAGACACAAATATATGTGGTTCACCCAGTTTGGGCTACGTCCACAAAGAAACAACCAGTCCTTCTTTTATTATATTATCCAGCAAAATGAAGAGATACAACCTACATCAGAGCCAATGTAACACCCTCTTCACTCTCAATCTCCTCTCTCTTCCTCACTCAAAATACAGATATACATAAATGCAATAAAATTCCCTCATATATAATGAGGGGTTTCCTTCTATGGAAAAAAACCCTAAATTAAACATAACTTCTACCATCAGATCATTCGCTTAATGAATGGCCCAGATTGACTAGAAATTACTAGACTTTTACAAGGCAATTTTACATCTATTTTTTTAGCTTTAGGGGCGCTACCCCCAAACCCCCACCGGCAAACCGCTGACCCCTGAACCCCCTAGCCAAGGGGGATCGGCCCCCCCGCACCCATGTGGAGGGGTGTACAGTCTTCCTAGGGTATACATCCAGCTGAGACCTTTGAATATAGAAGATAATCATGCTCCACACCCAACAACTAATAGTCAACCAATAAGATCAAACAAGCAATGAAATGAGTGCATCTAGAAAAACAGAGTTTTGCATAAAAATGGTCTAAACTATGATCTATGAAAGGAAATGTTGAGAAATGCTACAAGAAAGGAAAGCATGAAAGAATACTATTGCAAATAAAGAAGTAAGCATGGTGAAGAATATCTGAAGCAAGGCACAGCTGGACTATTAACCTACTAAAAAGATGCAAACACTAGAAGTCCTATGAATGAGGAAAATATGTGTTTTTGGCATAACAAGAGGGTGTTTGCCTCAAATCGTGGTCCCAAAGGGAGGAAGAGAGGCCAAGGCACTGTTGCTAGCCTTTTTTATCTGAATTGGATCCATAAAGAATGATTAACAGAGCGATGGTTGTACTAGGTCCAAACAGACTTCAAAGAATTTAAAATAGCGATCAAAAACACCTCTAAACTAGTGGCAGTGGTAGCCAGCATAGCATGACAAGGAACCTGGTCAAATTGCACTGACCGAGGCCCATGGAGACTGCATAGGAGATGAAATTAGCCCCTGAGAGGCCCAGATCAGGAAACAGAGGGAGTTTTTGATGCGTGATTAGCGATTAGTGCTAATCACATATCGTTGGGCGAAAACCCTCAAAATGGAGAAGCCCCAAGAACTCGGTCACATGGGAGCAGGGAAAACCATGGGACAAAAGGAAAAGCACTAAAGGTGATACCCACTCCAAAATTGGTGGTATTGATCGGGGGCATCCATAGGCGGTAAGAAATTTTGATGAAAAAGGAGCGATTCCACTCAGTGCCCGACGCATGGCAAGTGGAGGAGAGAGAGAATCGTTGCTCATTGCGCGCTAACAGTTGAGCTAATAAACCGTGGAGGATGAGCGAATGGTGTTGGATCTGGGGGCTCTAGATCTAACGGCTAAGATCGTGCCCAATGGAGAAGATGGAATTGACGAAGGGTTAAGCCGCAATTTAGAAGAACTTGAGGTCTGCTTTGACTGCCAAGGTGGTGGAAGACTCATTCCATGATGTAACCGAAGAATTGAACCAATGAAGTAGGCTGGCGTAGTTCACAGGAGGACAAGCGGCCATCCCCAAGAGCCTGATGATGGCATCGAGAGAGGGAACTCCAAGCGTATCTTCAAGCAAGCAAATTGATGGAGGTGGAAGAGGAAGCAAACCACCATAAGCTCAAATGGCTTTAAAGCCATGAACGGAGAACAGAAAACAAAATCCAGAGAGGAACACCGAAGACAGAAGATAGAGATGAGAAGAACCAGTGAAGCAAAAAGTAGAAATACGAGCTGACCAAAGGCAGCATTGAGCACTATAGAGCTTGAGAGATTCAAGCCATCCCTGAGAGGATCTGTTAGACCAGAGAGGTTAAAGAGCTGGCAAGGAAAAGAGTCTGTGTACTCTAGTGGCTTGGGGAATCCAAGAACAACCCTGCCAAGCCAATCTGTTTCAGGAGACTCATATTGAGCTCTTTCATTGTAATTCTCTACTTCAAGACACAATAAAAGAAGGCCACCACTAAGAGATGGATCAGAGATGTAGTCCTGGAGGATAGGGTGAACTCTTTATTATTTTCTTGTGTTCTTGTATTTGCTCACTGTATTTCTCTGTTGTTTTTCCATTTCAAGTGTCTGTGTATTTGTAATCTGATCGATCTGTTTCTTAAATAACATAGACACACACACCAACATATGAGTCTGTAATACCTTCATTTAATAAATCTTCAACTGAGGTCACTCATAGGGTGATTATCAAATCACTTTTGAATCTAATTTTTATTACTACTTAAGATGTTATAGAGAGCATAAATGGAAGCAAACTATTGAATCATCAAAAGAAACCTATTCTTAACCATAAAAGGAATACAACTAACAGCAACCTAATCTACAAACTGAAATAAAACATACAGATACAAGTAAAGAGGAGCTTGGCTGCTTGGATTGGGACCTAACCCAAGAGCTTCAGCCCTCTGAGGTAACTTAGTGCTAGCTCAAAAAGGATTCCATCTTTATTTCCAAAACAATAACAAGATTACATGAAACTGTCACAAAATAATAAGCTCGAAGTTGGAGCAGAGTTTACATAAGAAAAAATACAACAAAAATCTGACCCTACTGAGGCCTTAAGCCTCTCTACTTATACAAATGAAGCTACTAATAGCTTCCTTAAAATCAAGGAGGCTTGGCTCCCAAAACTCGAGATAATCATCAATTATCCTCCATTTGCTCGGTTGGCTTCTTGTACTCTGAGCTAAATGAAGGGGAATTTCAAGTGAGGAGTAATAAATGAGGGGGATTCCCTCCTATAAGTCCTCTCCTTTGTCCACTTTGAGTTATTGTTGTCATTTGTCCACTAGATCCTTGACTTTGACCTCAAAATTCATCAATAATCTGCATTAACCACATTTTAGACCACATGGCATCATAACTAACTCAACTCACTCCATAAGCATAAATATAATTAGAAAATCATACAACAAGCTAAGAGAATGGTTGATTTGACTAGGTTAGGAGGTAAAATGAGCCCATATAATTACCCATTTATGAGGCTCATCACCAGTCCAAAGCCTAGAAGCGTTGTTTCTCTAGCACTTCCCTCTCAAATGCATCCAAAAACACATCCACATCATTCAAGGCATCATAAGTGGGTAGATTTCTTACCTTTGATGACACACAGTGCAGCAACAAGTCATCATGTCACATCTCACCATGGTTACTTCATGTAGTTGTTTCTACCTACGCTCTAATTCTTCATTCGAGTCTGAGTCGTCCATCCACTGTCGAATTCACCCAATCTTAGTCTCGTGTTGTTATCTTAGATATGCAGTACAAATCTTCATCACTTTCATAATCGTGGACTGGTTCAATATAGTGTGATCCTTCAGTAGGATCTAGAGGTACTATTACACGAAGCAATTTATTTTCAAATATCATCTTTCGCTTCTTTAGGTTGATTACCCCATTCATGTCAATAGCCCAATCAATTCCAAGGAGCACAGGGTAGGGGTTGTTGTCATCAACAATTTCTATTACTTCAAAATTAGCCAATGTGCTCGTGACTTCAGTATCTACATTTACTCCCTGCAACTTCCCCATGGGGCTAATCTTATACCTATTTTCCATCCTTAACTGAAACGGAGACCACTGCAGCGTGGGTCTCCCCATCCGCTCCCAAGTATTCTTTGGAAAAACGTTTGAGTCTGACCCAAAATCTAAAATTACTTGATCCATTTCATACTCTCCTATCTACGCAGTGAGTCTCATTTCTTGTCATGTTCTTGCCTTATGCTTACCAAACTTCTGTACCACGCGCGGTTCACCCAGTGTGTTTTTGGTGCATATATTTATAAGTTCCCGTAACCTGTCTACAGGCTTGCTATCACACAATAGTGTCATGCAGGTCTCTAGAAAGGTCGTAAGCATAGAAGGGTCCATTTATTGAACAGGTTTATCCCGACTCCCTGAGGTAGAGGCCTCGGTGAAGCTCTTCTTTGCTTCCATGAACGTTTAGCGTGCACATTCCAAAACAAATTCAGCCACCTTTTCTGGAGCTTTGCAAACCCATGCGCTATCTTTAGGCCGTTTCCCCTTATCATCGCCCATTGTAATTCCACTTCGGAGCATGATATTCACATTTAGGTCCTCTTCACTAGGCTCAGCACTCATCATCTGCAAGTTCTGAGTCTGTTGCGGTGGTAGCACCCCTTTGTCACGTATACTTGCTATCAGTGTAGGACATTCCTCAGTCTCATGATCAAACTGAGTGCAATATTTGCATGAAGGATGCATTGGGTTAGTGCATTCATAGGCATAGTGTCTAGGTCCTCCACAATTGTAACAAATTAGTTGTCCCTTACCTTTGCCAGCTCCTCCTCTACCTCTGCCCCATTCGGGCCCCTGAAAGCCTATCCGTGCCATCCCAATTTCTGGTCAGGAAGCCACTTTTCTACCTGAACTCTAGAGGCAGGTGTTCTATCCATCCTCAATTCATAACTTCGGCAGTTGCACTCATCATTCCCTACCCACCTATAGATCTTGTAGAACAGTTGTTGTGATGTTTGTAAAAACTTCTGCAGCAAATGACAATTATTAGTCGTATGTTTTCCCGTTACCTGACATATAGTGCACCACAACATAGGCCCCACGCTCAGTCCTGCTTGAGCTTTTGGCCTCAAAGGCATCGGTCCTCCTCCTACAATATAGTTCGCAAAGACAAGGAATTGGTCTTTGTCATGCCCCTGACCTTTACATTTCAGGCACCACATCTCTTCACACGCCTCCAGTCAAATTGTTCTATCCTACTTCAAACTTTTCATTTCGAGGCAAAGATTTTGTAACTGCACATGGATCTGATGAACCCCCAGATTCGGATCTTGCATTGGTGTTTCATCCAGCCTTATTGCAATCTCCAAGGCCTCTGCCTAATTTGTAATCTTCTGTTGTGACAGTGCAACCCGTAGGTGAGGTAGGAGCAAAGCCACAAACCACTCGCGGTGTTGTCCATCGGTTAAGATCATATTAGCTTTGCAAATCTTACACTTCAATCTCTGATCCAACTCCCAAGGTGTCTCACCTGGGTTCATTGTGATTTCCTTAAACCCCACGATCGACTGCACCTCATATTTTGGCCTATTGAACTCTTTATTTAGCACAATCTGGATCTTTGCTAACCTAGCGTTTGGGTTATCATTAGAGTACTTGATATACCAAGTTAGCGTGTGATCCTAAAAAGCACTAACCAATGTTGCCTTCTTCATGTGATCATTTATGATGCCCTGAGCTTCACTGAATTCACCATGTTGAACTGGGGTAAAGGTGGTGATGGTGTGGGTGAAGTCGCTGATGATGGTGGTGAAGGTGGAGGTGGTGTGGGTGGAGGTGGTAGTTGCGGGAACCCTTGTTTTATCTACTGAACTATACTTCATGGAGAAGCCTGCATTACTCCCTCTTCATCACTCAAAGGAGGTGAAATCAGTGGGCTATATTTAGGACCCTTTCTTCCTTCGTTCTTGTAAGTATTTCCACTTCGCGTAGCTCCAAACATCAAGGTAGCTTCATAACCCATTTTTCGCATAATAACATCTTAATCCAAGTATTTAAAGACTTCAAGTACTTACCTTGAAGATATTTGAAAAAGCGTCACTCCACCTCGCAGTAACTGACTGAGGTATCAACCGTGAATTCTGTCACAAACCCTCCTATGATTGAGCCAACAATCAACAATGCGGGCAATCTTATCCTCAGAGGCTTCCAATATTGGTACTAACTCCAAGGTCTAGACAATAGGACCGTCAAGCCTTCACCTTCCTTGGCTATCTGCTAGCTTCGCGATCCACTCATATAAATCAACTAGAAAGGAACATAAAAAGATCTCGTGGATTTCTGTATAAAGGTATCTGTCTAGCCACTGTTACTTTGTCAACCATGGATTTCTTTTCTCCTACGTTGTGAATTCAAGGATCTTCCTATCCAACTAGTCTTCGATCTCTTTCTTAGTTGGATTCCACTAATACGACATCTCACATCTCTCATGCAGATTCTGGTCCCGGTAACGGAACCATTTTTTGGCTTTGTGGGCCCTGACCTAGGTTCAGTGTTAGTCAGCCAAATAAATCCCTACACTATTGGCCATTTCAACATTAGCCCTCGGAGTGCGGACCGAAGTCTCACTTAAAGCAATATGGGGGGATGCTAGAACCAAGTTTCTACACCCTAAGATGTTCATGATGTCGGTTTATACCCTCTGCCCCTGCTTTCGTGTAGATCACTAAACGTTAGGGATTTATCAATCTACCCTTTATTCCACCCTTCAGTACCTCTGCAAATGCATATGATTGACCTTCACGTAGCCCTAACTAATGGTTCAGGTACTTTCGTGCAGCGATGAAAATGTATGGTATAGGTTTCCAAGTTATCTCAAGTATTTTACTTATCTTACCAATCAATTACAGTTAGTGTCGCGTAAACTGGTATCCTTACTTGCGTTCAGTTAAAAGATATAATCACATACATTCACGCATCAAACAAACATTGTAAAATAAGCCCAGAACACAATATAACCAGATGCATTAACAGATACTACATACATAGTAATTGCAGAATAATTCTATTTATTGATATCTTCAGTTTAATACAAATTCTATCCACCCCGCGCACATAGCTACAGGGGTCCACACACTAAGTTGCGGAATTCCACCCTAGGCCTCTACGCACTCAACTACACAGCCTCTACCTACGCTAAGACCCGAGAACACTTAAAAATTGCTACCAAAAATCTCCAAAGCCTAATTGTTCTAACTGCCTAGATCTTACTTACTTAGCTCTCTTTTATACAATCCCATGGTCCATGGACCATGGGTAGATATTTACATCCAACTTGACACTTTACAAAATAAGGGTGGACAACCTTTTATGACTCTTGACACCTTCGCACTCTGCGACCATAAAATGTGGATACTTTACAACTTTATTGCAAAATTGTCCCAAAACATGGGCTTTTAGCCCCAAAACTTCTCTTGGGGGAACCCATTCCCAACATCTTCCATTGTCAGTAGGCCTGCACAATGGAATACATATCTTTGTCATAGGTGGGATACTTTTGGATTTTTTCTAAAAGTGTCTCACTATGATATGCCACTGGATGCCCCTGCTGAGTAAGAACTCCACCGATAGTATAGTCAGAGGCATCTATCTCGATCCCAAATGGTTGCTAAAAGTATGGTAAGGTGAGGATAGGCGTAGAGAAAAGGTGATGCTTCAACTCACCAAACACCTTCTTTTGGGATTCAGACCAAAAGAAATTTTCTTACGCTCCTCCCTTAGTGATTTGGCTTAAAGGACAATTGATATGAGAGAACCCCAGAACAAGACCACAGTAGAAATTGTCAAGACCTAGAAAGCTACGAAGCTCTATTAGAGTGGTTGGAGTTGGCCAGTCACAAATGACTTGTATCTTGGTCGGGTCCACGTGCACACATCCCCCTCCTTTTGATCTCTAGGCTCATCCTTCTAGATCTTGGTGGTGGAAACGGTGGCACTGGTATTTGCTTCAATAATATTCTTCCCTTTGTTATTACCCTTGTCGGGTTCTGACTTAGATTCAAAACATGCATTTGATTCAAAAGCCTTCGGCTTGGCCACCAATGATTTCTTGGTCTGACAATCACTTGTGTTTTGAGTGGGGCTCTTATGGAATTCACACCATTTTCCCGTGTACTTATTTGTCTTCATGGTGTTGTTCTTTGCTTGCATCTTTGCTAGGTTGTCCTAGACCACCCCACCTTAGCTTTGTCCTTTGCTTTGTGGTTTGGGGGTGCCTTTACCTTTCTTTAGATTCACAGATCCAAATGCTCACTTCTTCTATTTAAATTTCTTCTTGATCTTGATAGTGTATCTATAGGCAGCGTCGAGCGAGGAGATGTCCATGAACTCCATCTCGTCCTGAATGTACTTGTGTAGACAACCAAAGTACTTGAGTATGAAATGTCGCTCATAATCCTTGATACCCAACTTTGTGCAAAGGGTATGAAAAATATTGTGAACTCTGGTATGTCTTAGTCCCTTCCCTGAAGTAGCATGGTTCACTTTATTTTTTCTTCCTCATGGGTCCTGACAGGGTAATATTGTTCCTTGATGGCATCCTGAAAATAATTCCAAGTGGGTGTAGCTAAATATTGTAGGGTTCACTCTTGTCCCTCTTCTCACAATAGGTTTCTCACTGGTCCTTGACGACGAGGGTGACTGAGAAGAGTGAAAAAGTAATCTTTTCCTAGTTGGAAAAATGATGAACCAAAAAATATCCTTCTAGCGTATTGAACCATTTATTTATGACATCTAAATCTATCTAACCTTCAAATATGGGGATGTTAAAGTTAACTTGTACCTTAAAGGGTGTGGTGCTTCCAAAGTGGCTACTGGAATAAGATGTGTCGCTTGTGGGTAACTGCCGAAGGATTCACGCAAAGTTGTCCATTATCACATTTCTTTATCACTCGAGGGCTTCTTCAAGCAATATTTTGAAAGTTCCTCTTGTTCCATCATCTTTATTTTCTTCCACCATGGGTGACCGTCAGGCTTTTCTAGGCTGGTCTTGCAAAGGTTCAACTAGTTCGAGCCCTAAATCCTTATACCCTGACCTTGTTGGGCACATGCAAAGAAATATAGAGAAAGAGCAGATTGCTCTGATACCACTGATCTGAACTTAAAAAAGAATGCAAAAAATTACATATATAACCATAAATATAGAGATGTAGCAGAAATAATCCTTCATTTCATTAATATCGAAGAATTGAAATATCCTTACATACATAATTGAAATAAAATAGTTTAGGCGATGGTAGCTTATCTTTGAGAAGATATGTTGCAGCTACATGCCTCTTAAATGTGTTACAATGAGGCTCTAAGTCCTATTTATTATTGAGATACAATGGAAAACCCTAAACATCGAAAAATGTAACCCACAGGAGATGAAGCACCAAAACTATGGGCCCCGTTGGGGTAAATTTCTACATCAACTTCCTGGGGTCGTAACTTTGGAAAATGATCTCTTTTTGATGTGCACGATACCTTGTTAGAAATATCTATATGAGGACGATATATTTGACTATAAACGTGAGCCTACAAGTCATGTTTGCCTATTTTCCAAAAAATAACATTGTTTAGGGCCTCAAAACGACTCCAGAAGTTCAGGACTCGAAAAACTACCAAAAATAGTAAACTGTGCTACAATTAAGGAAACTGAAAAATCTGAAAGAAACAATGATGGGGGTGAAAGTTCAATAGGTGGGTGGCCACCAATATCTGTTTGGATCAATCCTCCCCGCTTATGAAGCAATGGTCCCCATTGCATTGAATTCCTTCATGAGATGGGGAAACTTCTGTTGAACTTGGTCCCTAGTGAGCCACTTACCTTGGTGTAGGAATTGGCTAGCTTTAACAATCCGATATAGTTGGATCTTTTGCAGGTGAGTGTTCTTGATCTATGTGTCCATGATCTGATCAATTGTGGCTTGTTCCATGCATTTTGGGTTTAACTTTGTTGGTGTGAGTTGTTTTGTAATGTTTGACATATCTAATAATGGTGGAAAGTATGGTTGAATGTGGTCCACATTGAACACTGGGTGTAGGCCAAGGAATGGGGGAATGATGAGCTCAAAATAATTTTCTCTCATAGCCTTGTTAATGGTGAAAAGCCCATATCGGAGTGGTCTAAGCTTCTGATGGGCTTCAGTAAGGTGTTCTTTCTGCAAATGCAACCAAAAATTGCCACCCACATGAAACTTGTGTGGCACATGATGTTGATCATGTAACTGCTTGTACTTAGCATTGGATCTATCCAATATGTCATGGAACTGTTGCCAAATGTGTTGAATGCAATCAATAAATCTATTAGCCCTATTAGCTTTAGACTGTACATGATCTAAATCTACCTGAGTAGCTGCAAATGGTATGGCCAAATCAATGGGACATAGTGGCTAGAATCCCAACCCCACCTGAAAGGGGCTATGGCCAATTGAGCGATGGAGAGCTCTGTTGTAGCTATGCTAGACATACGGGAGTCTTTCATCCCATTTTCATAGATGTTTTGAGTCATACATGCGCATAATGTGTATGATAATCATTTTGACAAGATTTACTTGGCCATCAATTTTACAGTGGAAAGTCGTGGATTTAGTGAGCTTGGTATCCAACATCAACCAGAGACTTGAACAAAATGTACTTAGGAACCTATTATCCCAATTTGAGATAATGGATTGTGAGATCCAAAAGTGTACCCACACTCATTCAAAGAATATCTTAGTAGTGGCGTCTACTGTGATACTCTTCTTACAAGGTGCCAGAATGACCGTCTTAGATAATCTATCGATGACCATGAAAATATTATTATTTCCATGCTTGGTAGAAGGAAGCCCCAACATGTAATCCATGGAGATGGATTTCCAAGGTCGACCAGGAGTAGGTAAAGTAGTATACAAGCCTTGCTTCTTGATGGCTAGTTTGGCAATGGCACAAGAAGTGTAGGATTTGATATACTTCCCAGCATCTTGTCGAAGGTTTGGCCAATAAAAATACTTCTGCAGCACTGCCACTATTTTCTTTACCCCAGAATGTCCAACAACCCAACTGTAGTGTGCCTCCCAAATCATTTTGGCACGCTCACTTGAAGGAACACAAAGGTGTCCCATGTGGTGTAATAGTGCATCTTGGAGGTCAAAATTTGGAACTTTCTTTCCTTCCAACAACATATGGTATGTGTTGACAAATTCTAGATCACTCTTGTAAAGATTCGGCCACCCCGAAGTCTCATTCCCACAAGAGTCGAGCACATTGGTTTTGGAGGACCTATCGAATATGGTGGAGGTGCTTTTCCTAACTCTGGATGAAGATCAGGATGTATTCCAAATACACCACCATGAATGAGTTGGTGAAGGGTTGCAAGATGTCACCCATCAATCTCATGAAGGTTGTGGGGGAATGCGTCAACCTAAAAGGAATGAAAAGACATTTGAAAAGTCCCTCCTTATCTTTGAAGGTAGACTTGCACATATTGGAGGGTTCGATTAGTACCTTGTGATAATCAGACTTCAAGTAAATCTTGTTGAAATACCTGGTCCCTTTGAGCTGGACCAGAAGGTCATCAATTCGTGGGATTGGATACCTATTCTAGAAAATAATATTTTTCAACACTCGATAGTGAATACAAAGCCTCCAGGTCCCATTCTTCTTTTATACCAACACAACAAGGCTCCCAAAGGGTGATGAAATTGGCCTGATATTCACTTTCTGCAACAACTCTTGAATGTGCCTCTTGATTTCATCGTTCTCTAGAATAGAGCATCAATAGATTGGTCGATTGGGTATTGACGTGCTTGAGGTTATATCGATGGAGTGATTGACCTGACAATGTAGAAGTACCCTTGTGGGTAAGGTGAAGATGTACTTGTACTCCTCCACAACCTTGCCCATTTGTCATCGCTATGTCCAGGAGCCTTTTCTGGAGGTCATGGCCACAATTTTCTTCTTTCCTTGAGGGTGAATCACAAGGAACATAAATTTCCTAGTCCGGGAAATTATCTTACTGCATTTCTTTGTAATGATCAAGGAGATGGCGGTAGTTAATGCTACCTTCAGTATCCTGTACAACTTATTGCCCAAAGTAATAATAACAATGCAAGGCCTAGACTCATATACAATGTGCCAATTCCACAAGTATGGTTGGCCTAATAATACATCACAAAATTCAAGGGGAGCAACATCAAATAGTACCTCATCTATGAGGGGCTTGATGTTGTAGGGAAGGCAACACTGATGGATGACGTAGAGATCTTGTCCTTGGTGAAGCCATCCAATGGTGTATGACTGTGGGTGTGTTGTGGTCGGTAGGCCCAATCACTTCATGAAATCTATTGAAATGAGGTGCTTTTGGCTCTTGTTCTCGATAATAAAATGTAGCGTAGAACCATTCACCCACATTTGTGAATGGAAGAGGATCTTCCCATCCTCTGGATCTTTGGGCTCATCCTTATGGATCTTGGTGGTGGAAGCAATGTAATTGGGGTATGCTTCAATAATATGCTTTGCTTTTTCATTCCCCTTGTCAAGTTCTGACTCATAGACGTAACATGCATCTAAATCAGAAGCCTTCAGATGAGCCACAAATGACTGCTTGGCTCAACACTCACTTGTGATGTGAGTGGGGTTCTTATAGAACTCACACCATTTTCTTGTGTCCTTATTTGTCTTCATGGTGTTTTTCTTCACTTGTGGCTTCGACGAGTTGTCTTGGGTCACCCTGCCATAACTTTGTCCTTTGTTCAATGGTTTAGAGGCGCCTTTCCTTTTCTTTAGATTCGTAGATCCAAATTCTTGCTTCTTCTATTTAATTTTCTACTCGATCTTGACAATGCATTAATAGGAGGTTCCAAGCAAGGAGATGTCTAGGAACTCTATCTCACAGAAATCTAGTGGTACTTAAGTACCAAATGTCATTCAAAATCCTTGTTACCCAACTTCATGCAAACGGTATGAAAAATGTTTGTGAACTCTAGCATGCCTTGGTCCCTACCCTACCACAAGGTGGACCACTTTATGTATTTATTCTCATAGGTCCTGAAAGGGTAATACTATTCCCTGATGGAATCCTAAAAAGAATTCCAAGTGGGTGCAGCTAAAAATAGTGAGGTTTCACTCTCGTTCCAATTCTCACAGTAGATTTCCCAACAATCCTTAATGTGGGGGGTGACTTTAAGGATTGAAAAAATAATTTTTTCTCAGTTGGAAAAATTATGAACCTAAAAATATCCTTCTAGAAGATTCAACCATTTATCTAAGACATATGCATCTATCTGACCTTCAAATATGGGGATTTCAAATTTAAATTGTACCTTAAAGGGGGTGGTGCTTCCAGAGTGGATCCTGGAAGAATATGCATCACCTGTGGGTAGCCACTGAAGGATCTAGGAAAATTTGTCCATAATTGCATTCCTCTATTGCTCGATGGCTTCTTTGAGAAATATTTTGAAATGATATCCTTCTCCCTCATATTTATTTTCTTTTGTCATTGGAGGCCGTTAGGGTTTGCAAGGCTGGTCTTGCAAAGGTTCAACCAATTCAAGCCATAACTCCTTATAACCTGACCTCGTTGGGGACATGCAAAGAAAAATTAAGAAAGAGAAGACTAATCAAATACGAATGATCCAAACTTAAAGAGGAACACAAAAAATACAAATATAACCACAAATACAGATATGCAACAAAAATAACACTTCATTTCATTGATATCAAGGAATTAAAATATGCTTACATACATAATAGAAATAAACTAGTTGGGGTGATGGTAGTTTTTTTCTGCGAAGAGATGTGGCAACTACATTCCTCTGAACTATGCTACAATGAAGCTCAAAGGATTATAAGTTTTGATTGCTCACGTTTCCCAAAAAAATGTCTTTTAGTGCCTCAAAACAACTCTGGAAGTTTAGGACCCAAAAAACTACCAAAAATAGTAAACTGTGCTACAATTTGTTAGAGACTAGATCAACCTCAAGCTGAAGGGAGGCAATCCAAGGAAAACCACAAACCATGCTTAACCTGGTAGCTAACCCTACCAGATCGGGAGAGGGCTCTCTCCTTGTCAATCTCAGTTAAAATGACTACAATTACAACTTGATATGACTTAAATGAATATGGATTTTAGGCTAGGTATAGTAGCTCTAGGGTTTTTTGGTTGATCTTGATGAGTTGGTCGCTGGATCAAATGGAACAGGTAGGTTGGGTCCAGGAAATCAAATCAAGGATACAAACATGTTCTATGGGGCAAGGTAGACAAAGGATTTATGTACTAGAAATTGTTTGGGATGGTGGATTTAGACTACTGAGGGGTTGAGGAGGGCATGAGGAGAATGAATCCTCTTCAAACTATTGAAAACATAGAAAACCAAATGCATTCCCAAGACAAAGCACTGTAAATAAGTGTATTTCATTTATTCACCTTAATTCATTTAGTTTTAGAAGAGAGAGAGATCTGGATACATATAAAAAAATTAGAGAAAACTCATTACAAAGGAGAAACAATACATAAACTCAATATCACAAGAATCCCACAAAAATAGTTGTAAAACCTAGTTTTATTCCTTCCCAAACTGCTATAGAGATATACAATAGAGTTTAGAACTTCCACAAGAGTCCAACCCTTGCAAATGACTAAAAAAAGACATCATATAGACCTCAAAACCATCTCAGCTATCCATCAGGGGTCGAATCCATGAGAAGATGGGTGGTTTCAACTGTGTCTAAACTAGGAACACAAAAGGAGGTAGTGGAACAACTTGCCTCTAATACTTAGGAAACCAATTCATTCATCATCAAAACCACTTGAAACTTGATGTACTTACCCTATGAGGTGTTTTTCATCCATATTTACATCAATACATCATTTACCATGCATACATTTACCAAGGAATGAGGAAAAAGTCAATTTCCAAGAAAACTACGAAAAATCTGGAAATTTAAGCAAAACTGGCAAAATCAGTTTAATGCAAAGTGCCATTTCAAGGCCAATTTTGGAGGCCTTCCTGGCATCCAAATCTGGTGCAAGTTAGCTTGTTCGAAAGCCCTGCCTGTCTAGTTTCTGGAACAATTTGATTTTTCTAATTTGGAGCTCATTTTCTCCTCCAAAACTTAATTCTCCCAAGAGTACTTCTTGTGTGGCAAAAATGTGGCAGAGAGGGCACTTTTTGGGTGTTTTTTGCTCTTTTGGTGACCAAGGCCTTGTCCAAATCTTCTCAATATTTCTTGGTTTACTTATTTTTCCATGTTGATTCCAAATATGTAGGCCATTTTGCAAATAAGTGTCCCTATCAAAAGCTGGCGCTGCGCACCTATTAGAAAAACCTATTTTTCAAATTTCAAAATTCAAAAATGACAAAAAAATGCTCAAGATTTCCTGAAATTTGGCATGAGGAATCCTTGTTAGGTGCTTCATTGGGCCAATGATGCTTTAGCCAAGATATTGAGTTTATCTTGCTCTTTCTTGTTCCTCAAAACTCTTCTTAGTTTGGATTTTAGCCTCTTTGTCCTTGCATTACAAATCATGTTCTGAACTAGGTAGTGTTAAGCCATATGGCGAAGCATATTTTTCTCTTTGTTTGCCTTCTCAAGCAACCTCTCCAAGTGCATATTTACCTTCTCCAACAAATACTCCTAGTCATTCTCCATTTCTTGTTCAATGGAGGTCAACTTGACCTTTGCCCTCTTAGACCTTTGCCGGGTTTCTTTGATGATTTGCAACTCCATGAGGTCTTGTTTGTTGATAAGCTACTTGTTTTCTTGCTCAAGCTAGCCAATGACCCATTTAGCTCTCTCAATGTTAACTGATAAGGCTCGTATTTCAACCTCCTTCTCTTTGATATTCATGTCCTTGATTCTTGAGCCTTGAGAGCCCAAGTCAGTGACATCCTCCTCCATCAAAATAAAATCCCTGTCTTGCCCTTTAGTAGAGCCCTCCTCCTGCATCTTTTGTTTCCCTTTGTCTCTACTCTTTAACTATTGGCCAACCTGTATAGCTGGAGAAGAAGGCAAAGCCCCTTCCACCCCCACTGGAGATAGCATTTTCCTGTGATCTGGTGAAGAAATTGAGACCCCTTCCACCCCTAGTGGAGATAATACTCGCCTGGCAGCAACAAAAAGACTCCTTGTGCCTCTCTCATAAGTGACAAATACTGGCACACCTGTAGTCTTGATCTCAAGGACACCTAGTTGTCCTGATGGTCCTCCTTCCTCCTGAGACACTAATGAAACCTGAGGTCCTTTGAACATCTCATGGGCAATAAAGGTCTCCCATGGTATGTTCTGCAAGTTTAACTGGTGCAAGACAACAATGTTAATCAATGAGAAGTGGTAAATCCTACTAAATTTCTGAGGAAAAGGTTTTCTTTGAACATAGTGGGCCATCTTCTCAATGTTCCTGTATAAAAATTAAGGGAAGTTCATCATCCTTACCCTAATAAAGTGCATCAACAACCTGATATGATATGCATTCAAGCAGTAATACCTTCCTTCACAGGTGAAATATTTGATGATAAGCATCATGAGAGGGGAAAAATTGTTCTCAAAGTATTTGAAAGGAAATACTCTACTAATTTTGCTATGATATCTAGCCTCAATGTAAGGCTCATAATGTTCTCTATCCACATATTGCCCTTTATTCCATTGCTCACCTACATTAGGGATGCTTGTTGCTTTTGAAATGGTAGTAGGCGACAAGGTGAAGGAGACACCAGCAAGGTTCACTTGGTAATTTTGTAGATGGGTGACAAACAACCTATCAAGCTCATGATGAAACTTTACCCTCTCCACTATTTCACAAAACTCATAGCAAGGCTAATGTCTAAAACTAGATATAGCAAGAGGACAAGCAAGCAATTCTATGAGACTGATAGGTTCCTCCCAGATGATCTTTCACCCTTTGTGGGGCTTTCTTGGCACATGTGCTTCTTTGGAAGTGTCACTAAAAGTTTCTTCCTCCCTCTCATAGTATATTTCTCCCTCCATTGATTTTTGATAATGTGATAGGTTATGTAAGATGAAGGATTATAGTGGGACCAATATGAGTATGAAGAGATTTTAAAATATAAGGTAAGTGAGATGTATGGGGATGTGAATGCTTGAGGGAATGTTGGGGTTTTATGGAATGAGGAGAATGAGGCGAGTGAGTAGGGTTTAGAAGTTGTAATAAAGGTGTGATAATGAAGTAGGTGTAGTGAAGATATAGGATTTGGGAGCTAGGGTTTTGGAATAGTGTAATGGGCTAGGGTTTGATAAGGAGAGTGGGGTTTTGGGGAGTGAACTTTGATGAATGAGGTATAGGGAATGGGACTTGGAAAACTCAGTATGAATGAAGTAAAAGAGAACAACAAATTGTTACAAAAAAATATCATCACCATGACTATTTGCAGTCAGTATGGGTCTATCATCACTTATACTGTCCTCCTAAGCAAGTCTTAGACCTTATCTCTTCATGTCAAGATTTGCAAATGAGAGAAAGACATTGAAAATCAATATTACTCTAGTTCCGCACTTTCTCTCACTTTTTCCTGCGGGCCCACACCCTTTTTTCATATTACCTGCGTATTTGCACGCTCTGTTTGTAAAGGGGTGCGTGTGTACCCCAGTAAAAGTAAAAAAGGCGCAAGTTTATCCTAAAAAACTCACTTTGGGTTAATTCTAGATGTTTCTAGAAGGAATTTTGACGTGGATTGTTCGCTCCAAGGTGGTTCATGCATCCCAAAAGAGAAGGAGCTAATCCCTTGATAGGAGGAGCTATCCCTTTGAAGGAGGGCTTTATCCCTTTGAAGGAGGACCTAGTAACTTCCCTCCATTGCACTATAAATTAAGGCATTGGGTCAGTTGCTGGAGAGGTTAGAAGCTGAATTTTTTTTAGGGTAAATGCTGATGGAATTGGGACTTCCTAGTTAAACTTGAGAGGAGAGATCACATACCTTTTGGTTTCATTGGGAGTGAGTGAAGCTTGTCAAAGTAGAGGAGACTTCTTGTTGGACCCTGGGAGGAGCTTGTACAACGTTAAGGCAAAGGTTGTAAAGTTCTTCTTCTTTTGAATTAATACAATCAGACTCATTTTTCTCAACAAGTATCTCATGTTATTTGTTCATGGACTCCTTGACTTTCATGTTAAATATGTTTTATGATATTGTCTTTTTAGGTGCTATTTAATTTGTTTGCCTTGTTTGTGTTTGCAGATTCGCGACAAAGGAGCTCATTTGGATCAAAGGAGCGAAGGCATCCCCAAACTTGCATTGGACATAAGGTAGGCCCTAAACACACTTGTTTGCCATTATTTACAAAAGCATATTTAGAGAAAGATAATGTCTGGTTGGTTTGCTTGTCATTAGGTCTTCTTTAGATTCTAGGAAGGTCTATCTTGTCTGCAAGATCGACACATTCCGTGTGACAAAATGGCGACTCCACTAGGGACTTGATTGTCTTCCTTGTTTTTACTTTGACCTGAGAAACTTGCCTTTTTTATTCTGTTTTTGGCTTGTTGTGTGTGGACTTGGGTGGATTTAGTGGATCTAGGTTTGTTTTTTCTTTTCATTACTTTAGGAGAAGCCCGCAGTTTGCGCTTGTATCACAATGCGTACCTGTACGCACTTTTACTTTGCACACAGAGCGTACACACACCTGTGTAAACTCTGAACCTGCATACCCTGCTAAAATTTTGAAAATTTTGAATTTTACTCTTTAAATTAGTTTTATTTTAATTTAGCAGGTTATCCTCTGCCCAGACCTGCATGTGACTGGTTAAAAGCTTTCCTTGGTTTAATTTCATTAGCATTAGGGTTTTAGGTGAAATTCCTAGGAGTTTTGCTTGTTGGGTTTGTTTTTCGATTTGGTTGTGTAGTGGCTTTGAGCTTAGAAGCTGTAGGGACTTCAGATCACCTTAGTGTCTACCAGCCTTCTTATGAGTCTGACCATTTATGAAATCTCCCCTTGTTGAGGAATCCATTTTTAGTTCTCTTTACAAAACTTCAAAAAGATTGTGATTGAAAGTTTAGATTTTCATTTTCAAAAAGAAAACAAAATTGGTTGTTCTTGACTTATTTGTGATTCTGGAGAAATTGGTCCTTGGTTTGCTTATAGCCAAGTAAAACATCCTCGAAAAGACATCTTGTGAGCTTTTACTTCAAATAGGTTTTCATAGTTTGTAGATCTTAAGTTTGCTTTATTCATAGTTTTCTCAAGATTTGCTTTAGTCATAGTTTTAAATGTTTTATAAAATATAAAAATATCTTTTGAAAAGGATTTGTTTTCGTAGCATTTGAACACTTGAAGGAAAAAGGAAATTCTTGTGCGAAATAACTAGTTGTCTCGTTTTGAGTGCATTGGAACAAATACTCTTCTTTTGATTTGTTTGTTAAGAAAGATTTGTGTTTACAAGCATTTGCATTCTCCAACTCTTTCTAGCTAGAAGTTCATCGAAGAGAAAATATTGCTTAATCATCTTAAGTGCATTTTTGTAGTGATTTTGAGTCAAGTCTTTACACCACGAGTTTCATCTCCATCACCTCTTGACTTAATCAAAAACCAATAAAAATAACGCTTAAAGTAAAATCAATCTAGCAAATTTTTTGTTTCTAGGGCTCTAATACACCAACATAGCTTAGGCTAGTGTCTTGGAGTAGGGAGTAATTAACTCTCCAAGACAGTAAAACAAACAAGTAGCTGTATCTTGCGGTAGGAGAGAAATCCAATTGTTGCATCTATGCTCTGGGAAAGCTCCTCTTAAAGGAGAAGCACGAGATCGTGTCCGAACCAGTGTGGGAATCAATCCTTCCTCATTGGGAACGACGCCAGATATTCACGTATTAAAAATGGTAAACCTCGGATTAACCATTGTCGAGGATCCTGGGTTCACTTGTTGGTAAACCTTGGATTATGTCAAGGAGCCTTCAAGGGGATTGAGCTTGCTACTCTGCCCTTGTGTGCGTATCGGATTGTAGACTGTTCCCCCAGGTATATTTGTTTTCGTTGGTAACCATAGTGACCATATTCTATAGGATTCTTCCTAAGGTGACAGTGGTGGGAAGATCCCACTGTGCCTGGAGCAGACGTCGGCTAGACTCACTTGGATTTTTTGGGGGGTTCTCTTCACTCGAGACAGTTTAGTGGAGAAACTTGTGCCAGTCTATTCATTAAGCAGGTTGGCAGGGTAACTGTTCCAACCGCTATTTCTGCATTGAACTCTGCGACGTTGGATTTCATCACCAACTAGTGTTTTCAGTACGGAAAGTTACTGTTTGTGTGTGGTTTGATCTCCTAGATTCTTTAGGCGTGTGATTCAATTTGTTTGGTTCTTTAGAGGCTTTAGGTGGTTTTCATTGAGATTTTAATTTGTTTTCGTGTGAAGTAGTTAAAATTTTTTAACCGTGGCTGAATTACCGAGAAAGTCTCGTAGACTTCAGGGCCAACCTCCTGAGTTTTGACCAAGCCAGCCTGAAGGGTTACGGGTCCTGGTAACTCCTAGAGACAGTAGAGTTGGGTCACCTAAAAAAGGAGAGTCTTCTTTGGTGGTATATCCTGATTTTTCAGCTTTAATAGCAGATTATAGTGCACAGTCTGTGTCTGTTTCCGAAGTTACTGGTAGTGTTTCATCTACTAGTGATATAGGTGAAGAACCTAAAATATCTGAACCTGAATCTGAAACTGCTGCTGCTCCAATATCAGGGTTTGCCTCTCCAGCTTCTAGTGGTCCTAGTTCACCTAGGGTAGAAAGAATAATTACCCAAAATCTTCCTTCTAGAACTTGTTATTCTGGAAAAACAAGAAGGCATCCCTATCCCTGAAAATCAACCTGTTATAGAGCTTAGGGAGCACGAATCAATCTTTTACAGTCCACCTAGGAGCAGTGCTTGGTATCTCTCATTGACTAATTTTTTGGAAAACCCGGGACTAAGTTTTTCACCACCTCGTATTTCTTATCACCCAACACCTAGAGGTTACTATCCTCCGTTAAATATGTCGAGACAGTCGTCCATGTTTTCTCAATCTCTGGAAGCCTTTTTGTACGGCAGTCCTTCTGTTCCCACTGTGTATCAGTCAATTGCTGGTACTTTTTCGAGAGCATCTCCTCAACCTATTGAACAAGGGTTGTTAACTAGAAATAATGGTACTAAACCGTTGAGTGTAGAAGATATTCTCATGATGTCGGGTACTATTCCTAATCCTCAACCTCAAGGTGGCCAGTCACCGCCTGGGGGGCAACCTCAAAATCCTCAAGTATCGCCTGGGGGGCAACCTCAAGGTACCCAGTTTGTGCCGTGGGGGCAACCTCAAGGTACTCAGTTTGCACCTCAGGGGCAACCTCAAGGATAGTACATACCTACGGGACAGTACGTTCCTCAAGGTCAACCTCAGACTCGATATGTACCTCAAGGTCAACCCCAGTATCAATATGTACCTCAAGGTCAACCCCAGTATCAATATGTACCTCAAGGTCAACCCCAGTATCAGTACATGCCTCAGAGTTATCAACCCCAAGGTCAGTACCCAACCCAAGGTTACCAACCACCTTCTGGTCAATCATATGTTCAAGGATCTGGATATCTACCGTTGAATTATCAACCCTACACTCAACCCGGTTATGGTCCTCAATATTCTCAACCTGTTATGGGTCCGTACGCCGGAATGAACTTAGTGTGGGATCCATCTCAATCCCAATAGGTCTTGCAACCGAATGTGCAGTTGTCATCTCAAACTGGACAACCCTTGGTTTCTAGTTCACCCCAGCAACCGGTCCAGTCTACTGTTCAAACTTTTGCACCTTCTGTAGTTTCTCAGTCTAGGCCTAGTACGCCTCGTACTCCGCCTCAAATGTCTGCTGCAACTACTGCAACATCTATTTCATCTACCCCACCTTCTTCTGGAGTATCAACAACTCCAGTTTCTACGGTCCCTGTATCTACTCCTCAGACATCTTTACCTCAGTCTGGACCCACAGTCCACACTTCGGTTCAGATGTCTGTAGGAAAACCAGGTTTAAGTACGGTTGTCACCAGTCAACCTTAGTTGATTCAACAACTGTACCAAGGATAGTACCAATTCGGTCCTGCTATGCAGCAACTAGTCTATCAGTATCAACCGTACCCTGGGTATACATATCAACAACCTCAGCAACCCCAGTATGGTCCGGTTAATCCTGGTTTTCCAGGAGGATATAATATCCCAAATGCAATTCTAATTCCTAGTTATCCTGGATATCCTCCTCCTGGGGCTGGTCTCGTGACCCAGAGTTTTAGGGACCCTAATCGTCACTTACCTTTTATCACAACTTTGGACTTGCCTGATTTGTCGCGCCTTACGAACGATCCAATTAACTATCTTCCGTTTTGGCCGCCAATGCCGAATAAGTTGCCTAGTGATAAATTTAAGTTTGAAGGTAAGCCAGGAGAGGACCCGTCGAACCATGTGATGACTTATCACCTCTGGTGTGCATCTAATTCCATTTCAGATGATTCAATCCGTTTAAGACTTTTCCAGTGCACTCTAATTGGTCTTGCGGCTAAGTGGTACATTGAGTTACCACGAGCCACTTTTTATAACTTTAGTCAGTTAGCTACTTTGTTTTTAACTCATTTTCATTTGCTAGTCAGATATGACAATGGCACGGAATTATTAACTTCATTAAAGTAGTCAACGTCCACTTATATTTCAGATCACATTCATGAATGGAGACGTCGACGGCATTTAGTGAAAGTTTTTATCCCGGACCAAATCTTAGCGGAATGGTTTGAAAATCCTTTATTGCCCAAGATCACTGAGGATGTAGCTAAGGCCAGAGTCGTTACTGAGGAGCAAGTAATTGCTCAAGCACAGTACCTTGACTTAGTTTATATTCATTCAGGTACGTTACACGAGAAAATCCTCGATCTTCCCAAGAAAAATCAAATCGCTACAGCTCGTTCAGGGTCTCATGCCGCTGATGGTGTGATTGGTATGGTTAATACCAAAAGTAAGAAGAAGTCTTCCAAGAATTCTTCTCCTATCATAACCTTGCCAGATTCCATGATAGGAGATTCTTCCGCAGACCTTTCCTCCGATATTCATGTTGTAGAGTCATCTACAGCCAAATCAAAATCCGGTGGTAAGAAGAAAGAGAAGAAGAAGAATAAAACAGATAAAAATTCAAAAGAGAAACCCGAAAAAGTGGAATCAACTGATGAGAAACCTCGTTATCCTTGTCTCATTTGTGACGAAGAGCATTTTACAAGAGATTGCCCTCATCGTGCAGAGGTTGCGAAAATTGTCAAAGGTTCCCAAACTCCTGCTGTTTTGAAGGATCCTTTTCCAAATCAAGACAGTAAGATGACAGGTTCTTCCTCAAATGCCAACAAAGAACCCATATTGATGATGTCCCATGTTAGGATTGCAACTCGATCGCATGATTATGGAAGTAAAAGTCCTGTTGATGGTAAAGAAGAAAAATCTTCTCATTCTAACCCATCAACCTCAGCTCCCGGTTCCGATCCGCCACAGATCGAGAAACCTAATCCAGACTTAGTAATCAAACCGTCTGCCAAGGGTATACTTTGAAAGTCAGCTTTCAATCCACATGCGAGAGCCGCTCAGAACTATAACATTGTTGAAGATTTAGCTATTTCACCTTCAACAATGTCGGCTTTGGAAGTGCTGCAATCATGTCCAGCACAGCGTAAATTACTCAAACCTTATAATTTTCGATCTGGAAAATAGTACACCACGCTTACCTCATCAAATGGCTTTCCAGATCCCAGTGATAGTCAAAAACAGACTTGTACATAGGACTGTGATTGATGAGGGAGCCTCAACGTGTAGCCTCAACGTGTATTATGTCGATACAGTGTTGGAGATCGCTTGGTTCTCCTTCGCTAAATCAATCCCCGATGATTCTAAAGGCCTTTGATGGCCGTGGGTTTCATCCTTTTGGCATTCTACAGGATTTACCTATAGGGTTGAAGGCAAAACGTTAATCTAGATGTGGAGGTGGTTGATGCCCCTCTAGATTACAACCTTCTCTTGGGTCGTAGTTGGTCTTACGCTATGACAGCTGTCGTTTCATCGGTCTTTCAGCTTATAAAATTCCCTCATAATGGAAAGATCATAACCATAGACCATCTAACTTACTTTTCATCCGACCCAGCCTCTTCTGAAAGCATTCAACATGTAAGTAAAACGACTATCCCGTATAAGGATGTTGGAATAGGACTAGTTAAAGATGCCAGTTTATTGGGAACTTTTCCTTTTCCTCCTATCAACACATCGTCTTCTATTGCAACCATTCATATGATTTCGTCAGACACCATTGTTTATGATGATCCTTGGATCCTACCTTCTGAATCTGAGATAGACTCATTTGGTGATGTTATGCCTTTGAGTCCATATGAAACTGCGTATCAGGCTGTGCAGTCGCTTTCCGACACATATTCAACCAAAATTGACTTAATGGATGTGGTCCATGAGCAATCAATTTCAACATCAAACTCGGATTCAATAACGTTTTTTGAACTTGTTCACACTAATGAGCAAATTCGTGAAATCCTATGTGTCGATGATTTACCATGGGAAGATCTTCATCACAGATCTTCGTTTTTACCCGAGAGTGATCGTTTTGAAAATGATTTTTCATCAATTTTTACGACTGAATATGTCAAGGAAGCTCAGAATCCAATGAAAAATCCTGATTCAGAGTTAAACTTGGGAAATATTTCTCGAACTATTCCTATTGACATTTCGGTTAAGCCTGGAATTGTTGAAAACATTCATATAGGTTCCGCTTGTACGGAAGATGAAATTCAAACATATAAGGCCCTATTTCAAGAATTCTGCGACGTGTTTACCTAGTCATACGAGGAAATGCCAGGAATTGACCCTGCAATTGTTGTTCATGAAATCAAAACTTACCCAGATGCTAAACCCGTTCGGAAACGTTTGCGTCAGATCCACCCAAGAAAAGCTACTACAATAAAAGCAGAAGTTGAAAAATTACTCAAAGCAGGTTTCATTTATCCGATTCCGTTAACGGATTGGGTATCGAATATTGTTCCCGTTAACAAAAAGCAAGGGAAAATAAGAATATGTATCGATTATAGGGACATTAATCGAGCCTGTCCAAAGGACAATTACCCAACTCCCTATATCGATCAAATCATTGATGATTGTGCCAGCAGTGAAATATTCTCCTTCATGGATGGTTTTTCCGGATACAATCAAATCAATATTCTAACTGCTGATCAATCAAAAACGGCTTTCATTTGTCCATGGGGGACATTTGCTTATTGCAAATTACCTTTTGGGCTCAAGAACACTGGGGCAACTTTTCAGAGGGCCATGTCTTATGCTTTTCATGATATCAAGCACATTGTGCAACCCTATCTCGATGATTTTCCTGCTCATTCATTACATCGAGCTGATCATCTCATTCATTTACGAGCAATCTTTATGAGGTGTAGGCATTATCGGATTAGGTTGAATCCCCACAAGTGTGTTTTCTATATAGAAATGGGTTGGTTACTGGGGTTTGTTATTTCGAAAGCTAGCATTCGTGTCGATCCCTCAAAAGTTGAAGCCATTGTGAAATTGCCTCCTCCTTCGAGTCTTCGCCAACTCCAAAGTTTGCAAGGGAAAGCAAAATTTTTACGTCGATTCATTACTACCTACGCCGAGATCACAAAGGGTTTTACCCGGTTGTTGAAACAGAATACTCCATTCTTCTGGGATGAGATAGCTGAGAAATCTTTTGATGCACTAAAACATGCGTTGACCCATGCACCGTTATTGCATCCTCCCAACTACAACTAGGACTACTTCTTGTATCTCGCCACCTCCCATTCCACCATCGGAATGGTGTTAGTTCAGGAAGATGAATTCGGTACTAAACATGTGATATATTACCTTAGTTGAACTTTAAATCCAACTGAGCTAAAATACTCACATGTGGAGAAATTGGCATTGGCAGCTGTTCAAGCTGTCCAATGTTTTCGTCATTACATCTTACTTCGTAAAACTACAATAATTTCTGGTTGCAACCCTATGATCTATATTTTTACCAAGCAATTGCTAGGGGACAAGTACTGCAAATGGATTGTGATCCTGCAGGAGTTCGACTTGGAATTTGAAAAGTCTAAGTCGAAGAAATATTTAGTTTTTGCGGAGTTAATGTGTGACTTCCCGTGTGCTGATATGGAAGCTGTGGCGGAGGAGCCCATTACAGACGAATCCTTGTTTCTAATCAGCACTTTACATCCATGGTATGGGGATATCATCATTTATCTCCAAACCCAATCCTTTTGGCCAGATATTTCAAGGTCAGAACGTCGAAAAATACGATTCCAGTCCCAACAATTCAGAATTATTGGAGATACTCTTTATCATCGTGGGGCAGACTCTGTTTTTCGATGTTGTTTAACTCATGAGGAAGCTGAAAGGGTCCTAAATGACTGTCACTCTAGAGCATGTGGTGGTCATATGTCTGGGTATGCCACAGCCCAAAAGATATTGCGCGCTGGCTACTTATGGCCGTCTATGTTTAAAGATTGTATTATCACGGTCTGAAAATGCCACAACTGCCAAATTTTTGATCGAAAGATGCGTGCTCCACCTGCTCCACTCCACCCTATAATTGCCGTCCGTCCTTTTGCCAAATGGGGTATCGATTTTATTACATGTAACCCTCACTCGGCCTGGGGGGGATGCGTATATCATCCTTGCGGTAGATTATTTTACCAAGTGGGCCGAGGCGATGCCTACATTTGAGGCAGACGGCAAAAAAACTGCGATTTTCGTGTTCAATCATATAATTGCTAGGTTTGGTGTTCCACAAGTGATTATCATTGATCATGGGCGTCATTTTCGAAACGTTATGATGACTGAACTTACAGGCCAGCTTGGCTTGCGTCACGATAGTTCAACTCCTTATTATCCACAAGCTAATGGTCTGGTTGAAGCCATCAACAAAGTTCTAGTCATCATGATTCGACGAATCATTGGGATTCATCAGTTGAATTGGCATAACATGCTATTTTCAGTGCTTTGGGTGTATCGAACCTCAATAAAAACGTCAACAGGGTTCACTCCTTTCCAACTAGTTTATGGTCTGGAAGCTGTGTTACCCATTGAGTGCGAAATCCCGTCATTGCAAATGGCCATTGAGTTACTTCCAGCCACTTCCGAAGAGGAAAGACGTTTGTTATACTTGGCTCAACTAGTTGAGAATCGACGTGATGCTTCATTAGCGATCGAAACTCATGCAAAACTTATTAAAGCTCAGTATGATCGAAATGTGACCCCTCGAAATTTTTCGGAAGGAGACGTAGTCTTATTGTACGATCAGGCAAATGATAAATTAGGCACTAGAAAATTCGTGCCTATGTGGCATGGTCCCTATGTTGTCAAGCGAAAGCTAGCAAAAGGGGCCTATGAATTGGTAGACTCTGACAGAGTCTCTTTAGGTAAACCCAGAAATGGTCTTTACCTAAAGAGGTATTATGCTTAAGAATGGGTGTGGAGATTTTTAGTTAGGTTAGTTTTCTTTCTAGCTGGTGTGTTTTAGATTAAAAGTGTGCTTAGCTTAGAGAAGTGTTTTTCATCATATATTCCTGCTTATCTGGTTTTACTCTTGATATCGCAGATGTCGACGCCTCTCCAAACATACATTGGTTTTGCTGATGGTGCTTGTCGTAGTACATGGAATATTTCTTCCGCAGCTTGGGTTATTTATTCACCCCTCTGACGAGTTGGTATCTATGCATGGGGTAAGCCTCGGTCAAAACACGAACAACATTGCAGAGTATAGTGCAGTGATTGAGTTATTATCTGAATCTATTTCATTTGAGATTCGGAGTTTGATAGTGAGGTTAGATTCTGAACTCGTTGTATTACAGCTTAATAGAGTATATGCCATTAGAAATCAAGTTTTATTAAGATTATTTTTGAGATTGCGTCTCTTGGAACGTGAATTTGACTATATTGAATATCAGCATATTCCAAGATCTTTAAATACATTAGCAGATGCAATTGCTTCTCGAATGTTAAGTAGACATTTGCAATAATCATACAAGTAAATTTAAAAACATTCCATAACATGTTTAACAAGATAAGCCGGTAATAGTGATATAGTATAATATAGGAGTGTGTCAAAATATACATGGTCCTCGATCATAGGTTGAAAAACACCTTATGATTGGAAAAAATGATAAGTACAAAAAGAAAAAATGTCATATGTGTCTACAATAGGCGATCATCCTATCACTGGTGAATATCTCGATAAGAAAACACTACACGGGCCACCTTACAAAGGAACCTCCTAAAAGGTCCTGGGACCCCAATCACATAGCGCTGAAGTCGACGAGAAATGTCATCTATACTGGTCTCCGGAATGTCTCCTGTCAAGCGCTCTAGATGGCTCTCCAATTCGGCCAAGGTCTCTACTTCCTCTCGTAAGGCTGGAGAGTGGCTGGTCACCATGGGCCTGCATCTGCATTTGAAATTTTTACTATCAATTTTGGGATGAGAAAAAAACAAAAAAATTAAATTAGAAAAAATGTTGAAAATGATTTTACTTGAGTCATCCCATTGCTCTCCTGGTGGAAGAGCCATGTCTGGGTCGCCGCGAAAATCTACCCCAGCATAAGGAAAGTCCTGAATAGCAAAAACCTGGTTTTCCAACTATTGGAAATATTCAGGTTTGAATCGAACGATCTCTGTGCCCTCATCAGGATGACGGGCCATAACTGCAACCCATCACATCAGTTTGGGCTCTCGAGGAGGTCCAGCTCCAACAGTGAGGTGCTGTGGGACCAACATTGGGACCCTCTCTAGACCAAAGCTCACAACTAAAGCACCATATTCAAAGGTCTTCAGTTGTCCGTTCTTGGCCCTAGTCACTTGGCCTTTTACATTAGCCAACACAACATTGCACCAGTTGAAAATGGCGCCTCGAAAGCAGTCAACTAGCATCTGCATCTGGGATCCAGTGGCTACATCTAGTGCTGCACTCCCGTAGAGTTTGGTAACTGTAAACACAATCACCATGAGTTCAGGACGGGATATGGTTTTTATATCTATCCCTTTGTCTCTGGTCTGGACATTACAGTACTCTAGCCGGAGGCTATCGACAGACTGGCCACCTGCCCTAGCCCTGAATAGAGTCAAATGTTCACCTCTCTTAGGCAAACCAGTCAAAAAGTATATGTCTACCGGCTCTATTTCGAGCTGGTGGCCACCAATGAAGAAGCACTGGTCCTGTATACTCCACCTATCTACCAGCCACTGCAGAAAGTCCACCTGGGCCCTCATGCCAGGTATGGCCCAGAATTTGTACAAGCCGCATGCCTTCAATGCATCAACCAAAGGTTGATGATTTATCATGGCGAGATCTACATCCTCATGCTCCCGTTCTCACCAATCAAGCATGATGTTTACCCTGCATTCAATAAAAAGGCGAATTAGAATATATAAAATTGAAATTTTTGGGTGAAATTTGAGTTTGGTTGGTTTTAAAAACCTTTACGCGGGGTACGCACTCTCCCTGTTAGAGACAGTGCATGGGCCCACACCTTGCCTTCACGGTAGGTGCTGAACCCCAACTTGTTTCCCATTGCAAAAAAGTCAAGGTACGCAGGTCCCCTGTGTTACCCATACGGGCCCCTGCGCGTGGGTTTTTGACATTAAAACTCCTTAAAAAATGAAATGAAACCCTAAAAAACAATTTGAAATGGATGAAATTGAAGAGTAGGATGATGTGGATTACCTGGAGGAGACGACGCTCGATTCCGACGGACGGATTTTCCGCAATCTTCACGGGAAGTTTCTGACCAAAAGCCCTTTTTTCTCACCCAAATCTCAAAATGAATTGACGAAAGCCCTTTTTATAAGTTTTTTGAATAAAGAAATTGTAAATTTGTTTATGTTTCACTTTAGAAAGGTAACTTTTGCAGCATTTTTATCCATTTTAAACAGGTATGAGTAATGTTTGAGTTTTTTGTTCAGGATAATGGATTTTTCAGGCAGAATCGATCATTTTCGACGAAAAAACATTAGAATCACATTTAAGCTCTTTTCTGACTCCTAAAATATGAAAAGATTGCCAAGTTTTTCTTTTTAAACTCGTTAAAACGGAACTAAAAAGACGGTCCTCTTATAGCCCTTTTCTGACTATAAAAACATGAAAAGATTGTCAGATTTTTGTCGTTTCAAATTTGATATTGGTCATAAAACGACGTGTTATTGATCGCTTTTTTACTTTTTCGGATCAGAGGCACTAATTACGAAAATTACTCCTTGGTTGTAAAAATCAAGCGGTTCTCTCAAGTATTATTTTATACTTTTTCGGGCTTGAGAGACACAAATTTACGAAAAAGGTCAACCCTGGAGTCTTCTTAGGTTTTTTCAGACTCTCTAAAATTGAAAAACGTAGAGTTTCTCCTATACTGGACTCGTTAAAATTTAACAGTAAAGTACCTGTTCCATTACAAACAGGAACGGACCACTCCTTCTTAGGGTTCGAATTTAAACTAAGTTGGACTCATCCAAAGGATGAGCTTATAATCAAGCAAATGTTATCCTCCTCAAGCTTGCAAAAAATAAAGAGGTACTCGCCAGAAATGGTGGGGGAAAAGAGAGAAAAGTGAGTCTGTTTGTCATACTTTGTAAACACTCTTGAACACGACATTTTTATTCACCTGGGTTGGGAAATCATTTGCCGCACAGTTGATCAAACCACATTGAAAGTCTTCAGCCGGTTTCTGGGTATTAACTTTGGGTCAATTTTGACAAAACCATCTGTTGTGTCGTTATGTGATCAAGAGGTCAGTGCAAATAAGCCATTCATCTGCAAAATATCTGTCATCCATCTTGAGCATCCCTGAGTGAGTCCTTACAACTAAATTTCTTCAAAATTGATCTATGATTTCGTGTTGTAGGCTTGCCTATGACGGATCGCTTTCTATCGACTTCAGCTCTTAATCTAGAAAGATGATCTAGAAATTGTCAGTACCTTGGGATCTGCATGCCTCAATGGCAGGTTTCTCGCCTTCGACGATAGGTTGCATCATTGAACTTCGATCAAAGGATTCCGTGACATGTTCGACATCTACACATCTATTCACATCTCATGGATTGTACTGAGTACTTTGAGAACCATTGACATTATTAGTGGTTTCTCTCACACTTGTTAACAGTTTACATCATTGACTAGTAATCAAGTGGTTTCTACCATGTTCGACTTCGACACATTCATTCACATGGATAGAATCGTACTATTTCAAGGAGTAGAAATGAAGACCCTGGATCTAGTTTCCACCATCCAGGCTACGAGGAATTTTGTATTCATTATATTGTGGACTATTCATAAACAGATGGCTGTGTCCATACTGTGTCTACATATGTCTATACTTGTGATGTATGACAAGATCATTCCTATATCAGAGCAGTAGTTAATTTTCTAGTCAAGTTTTGATATGAGTATGGGAATGCCTCCCTCAGCGATGATATGATCTCATATATATATTTTGCATTGAATGTTTTTACAGGTTCCAACCGGGCTCTCCACAAGATGATCCTCAAAATGATAAAGTACTTCACTCTTCCTAAATGATAAACGAAATCCTCATCTACTGTAGACTTTGCACTTTAGGGGAAATCTGTTACACAAAAATATCGTCACCATGACTATTTGCAATCAGTATTGGTCTATCATCACTTATATTGTCCTCCTAAGCAAGTCTCAGACCTCAGCTCTTCATGTCAAGCTTTGAAAATGAGAGAAAGTCATTAAAAATCAATAAAGCTATGGTTCCGCACTTTCTCTCACTTTTACCTGCGGTCCTGCATCCTTTATTCATGCTACCTGCAGATTTTCCCGCTCTATTTGTAAAGGGGTGGGTGCGGACCCTTGTGAAAGTCAAAAAGGCGCAAGTTTATTCTAAAAAACTCACTTTGGGTTAGTTCTAGGTGATTCTAGAAGGAATTTTGACGTGGATTGTTCGCTCCAAGGTGGTTCATGCATCCCAAAAGGGAAGGAGCTAATCCCTTGATAAGAGGAGCTATCCCTTTGAAGGAGGACCTAGTAACTTCCCTCCATTGCACTATAAATTAAGGCATTTGGCTGGTTGCTAAGGAGGTTAGAAGCTGAACATTTTTAAGGGTAAATGCTAATGGAATTAAGACTTCCTAGTTAATCTTGAGAGGAGAGATCACATACCTTTTGGCTTCATTGGGAAGTGAGTGAAACTTGTCAAAGTAGAGGATACTTCTTGCTGGACCTTGGGAGGAGCTTGTACAACATCAAGGCACAGGTTGTAAAGTTCTTCTTTGATTTGAATTAATACAATCAGATTCATTTTTCTCAAGAAATTGTCTTATGTGGTTTGTTTCATAAATTCCTTGATCATTATGATGGATATGCTTTATGACATTGGCTTTTCAGGTGCTATTTAATTTGTTTTCTTGTTTGTGTTTGCAGACTTGCTACAAGGGAGCTCATTTGGATCAAAGGAGTGAGGCTTCCACAAACTTGCATTGGACCCAAGGTAGGCCTAAAACACTTGTTTGCTTTTGTTTTTCATTGCATATTTAGAGAAAGATAGTTTTTGATTGGCTTGCTTGTCATTATATATCTTTAGATACTAGGAAGGTCGAGCTTGTCTGCAAAATAGACTCATTCCGTGTGACAGAGGTGATCCTTCTAGTGATGTTTAATAAGTTGTTTCGGTCATTTATGCTCTGTCTTGTATCCTAGACCTGTAGGTTGCATTGATGTCGAGTGTTTGACAGAATGTCAGTCCCAATTGGGGATGCTTAGGCCTAGTCTTGGTGATTTTTGATTGATCAGTATTTTTATCATGTTTTTAATGATTTTTGAAATTTGCAACAAGTTCTAGGCTTAGGCTAGGATTCTAGGCTAGAAAAGTGTCTTAAATCCCGAGGTCCCTAGTACAAAACTGGCAACTCTGGACCAGAGTCACTGGCGGGCAGGCCTGTGAGAGAGAATTTGAGTTGTTGGTCACTCCCTTCTCCATAACATGAGTGTGACTAAGGGCTAAGAGCTGCAGAATTGTAATGGGACCCACAGACAAGCTGTCTAAGTGGTTGACTTGTCTCTTGAGGGGTCTGTTGATGATGTTGGATGACTGTATGTGATGTTCCATCGATTCTATTTCCGTAAGGTCACCTAGGAGGTCGAATCTGATTGTAGCAACATCTCTCCTCATGTTTACCCTGCTTGGAATGGTTACTTTGGGTAGACCTAGGAGGGGGTGTTACAGATTGGTATCAGAGCTAAGTTACAGATATGGGTGAATGTGTTCGTCATGCATGCATGTCGGTTTCATGTGTGGCTCTTACACTTGGATTCCATGTGCTTGTTACACTGCATCATATTGATCATGGTTGTAGTAATGTTATCATAAGGAACTTGATGTTGATCTTATGGAATGCATCGTCATGAGTATTATGACTGATTATACAATTATATGCAACTTGATTACATTCTTGGCTATTTGATTACATGCATCAGTCATGTAGGCTGATTACAAGAATTGATCACTTATGATTGACTACATGAGGTTATGCATATGTGTAGTTGATTAGGCATTGCTTATGTAGGTGGATAGTTTCATGAGGCAATGTGTCTACTGGAGTATTGGTTGTTGTCATTCATGAGGTCATAACATGCATTGTTGATATGGCCTTGGGTTGATGATTGGACCCTAGTTAGTATGATGGTTATGCATTGATGAACTTATTGATATATGTCTATATGTTATTATGGCTATGTTGTACATGCATCACATTGATTTGATGATCTTGTAGACAAGGTACCCTCCCTGAGTTATGATAAGGTACATTGATTATGGTGATTTGGTTTAGCTGACATAGTATGCTTTGCAGGAAAGATATCAGATGGCTAACAAAGCAGTATCAGATAGGAAACATGGGGTGGGGCATTATTTTGACTTAGAAAACACCTTGAGAAGCCTAAAGGAAGAAATAAGGAGTTGCAAAGTATATAATGACAAAATCACGCAAGCACAAGAGAAACAAGTAGAGCTGAATGTGATATTACTTCAAAGTTTGTCAGATTTGATGCGACAGGGACCTATTCGAATCAGCCATGGACATGAGTATAGAACTAATGGGGCATATGGAAGTAGGTCTCATAGTAGACATAGGTAAGATATATCTGACACTATAAGAGATGGCAGGTTGTTGGATGCTCTAGATAGGAGAGGTACTGGAAACATGTATTACTCTAGTTCTGGTTCTGATAGACATCATGATAGTCATCATTATAATCCATATAAGAGGAATGATAGGGGATATCTTCCAGATGAGTTCAAGAAGGAAAGCCACCTACCTTTGATGGAGAGATGAAGAAAGCACAAGATACAGAGGTTTGGTTGCTTGGCATGCGGAAATTCTTTAGATTGCATGATTACTCAAAAAACATGAAAGCAAGGATATCCCTTTTCAGTTTCAAAGGTAAAGCAGATATTTGGTGGGAAGACATGAAGAATGTCAAGCACATACATGAGGATGATTTGACTTGTCATGTGTTTGAAAGGATCTTCAAGAAGAAGTAATTGTCTGAGAGGTATTATGATGATAGAGCTAAGGCATTTTATGAGTTGTAGATGGGTTCTATGACAAATGAGTATGCTAGTAGATTTTTGGAGATGTTGAGATATGTGCCTTACCTCAAAGAGGAGAAGGCCAAGGTTTAGAGATTCATCAGTGGATTTGTAGTTGCATACAAATAACGGATTGAGTTCGATGAGCTTAGATCGTTGGAGGAGGCCATCCAAAAGTTGAAGCATTGTTATGAGCAATCGAAGTGCAAAGTTGAGCCTAAACATGATTTGAAAGGAAATGACAAAGCTAAACGAAAATGGACACCAAAGTGAGGAAGACCTCAAGATGCAAGTGAGAAACATAATGTAGTTCCTTACAAGAATTTCAATACAACTGATAAGGGACATGGAAAGTAGCAAACTAGAGGTGGTGGTAAGGAACCATTACAGTGTTGGATATGTGGTAAGGATCATTGTAAGAGGGATTGTCTATAGTATCAGAGTGGTGGTAGACCACATATATATAGTGCTTAGGAGGTACATACAGTTGGTGATGTTGGTCATAACATTCCTTGGATTTATCCAGTTGTGGACAACAATGAGGCAGATCATCAAGCATTGATCATTGAGATGGAAAGTAAGCTTTGTGATCAAGTTGTTTCTATTTTGATTGATCTTGGATCTAACTATAGTTATATTAATCCTGACCTTTTGTATAAGTGTGGTTTGAGAAAAGAAGTGCATGTAGAATCTTGGTTGGTACAGTTGGCTATTGGTATAAAGAAGCAAGTTCACCATTGGGTAAGAGCTTGTGCATTTGAGTTAATTGGTATGCCTAAAATAACACATTTGAATGTATTTCCATTTGGATTGTATATTATGCTTTTAGGTATGGATTGGCTATACCTTCATAGAACCAAAATGGATTGCTTCGACAAGGCCATTGAGAGTGTGGATGATAGTGGGGAAAAGAGGACCTTACAGGGAAAGAAGAATCTTACATCAGTGAGGATGGTTACCGCTATGCAGGCTAAGCATAGTTATAGAAAAGGTTGTGTGATGTTCGCAGTACACATTTCCAATGAAAAGGTTAAGGATGTTGACGATGTTGATGTGTTGAGAAGTTACCCAGTATTGTAGCAATTTTAGGATATATTTCCTTAGGAAATTTCAAAGTTTCCACCTCATAGGGAGGTAGAATTTTTATTGAGTTAGTGCTAGGGGAAAATTTAGCATCGAAATCACCTTACTTGATGAGCACACCCGAGTTGGTATAGGTTAAGTTCCAACTAAAGGAAATGTTGGAAAAAGGATACATCAGACCCAATGTATCACCTTGGGGTGCACCAGTGTTGTTTTTAAAGGAGAAAGATGGTACTCTTAGATTGTGCATTGATTATAGGTAGCTGACCAAGGTAATGATCAAGAACATGTACCCTTTTTAGAGGATTGATGATTTGTTTGATCAGTTAAAGGGAGTAATAATGTTCTCTAAGATCGACTTGAGATTGGGATACCATAAGGTATGCATCAAGGAAGAGGATATCTTCAAGACTGTGTTCAGGACCAGGTATGGGCATTATGAGTTTATTGTTGTTCCATTCTATTTAACTAATGCTCCAACTACATTCATGTGTTTGATAAATGGCATGTTGTTTCCTTATTTGGACAAGTTTGTTATTGTATTCATTGATGACATAGTGGTATATTCTAAGACTGAGGAGGAACATGCCGGACATTTAGCAGCAATGTTGATATTGCTAAGAGAGCCTCAGTTGTATGATAAACTTAGCAAGAGTAGCTTCTTTCAGGCTAAGGTACATTACCGGGGACATGTTGTCTCCAACGAAGGCATAGAAGTAGTTCCAGAAAAGATAAGGGCCATCATGGAATGGGCAGCTCCTAAGAATGTAGATGAGGTGAGATCATTTATGGGATTGGCAGGTTACTACAGGAGGTTCATCATGAATTTCTCACGCATTGCAGTGGAAAGGTAAGAAGTTTAAATGGATGGCAGAATGTGAAGAGAGTTTTGAGTAGCTTAAGCAGTATTTGACACATGCACCAGTGCTAAAGATTGTAGATCCAGAACAGGAGTTTTTTGTGTATATAGATGTTTGCAAAAGGGGACTTGGTGGAGTTATCATGCGAGAAGGAAAAGTAATGTGCTATGAGTCATGGAAACTAAATGAGCATGAGAAAAACTATCTGACACATAATCTTGAGCTAGCAATTATTGTACATGCATTAAAGATGTGGAGACAATATCTTCTCGGCAAGAGGTTCACATTGATGAGCGGTCATAGTGGGTTGAGGTATTTGTTTGACCATCCAAATCTAAATGCCAAGCAAGCTAGATGGTTGTCTACCCTCAGTGAGTTTGACTTCAGGATTAGATACATCAAAGGGAAGGAGAACTGAGTTGCATATTCTCTTAGCAGGAAGGTGGAGGTAAATCATATAGTAGCTATAAGCTCCTATGGGACAAAGTTACAGGAAAAGATTTTATAGGCAGGTCACATGATGACAAGTAAATGAAGATCATTTCCAAGTTACTGTAGAGCATAGGTATAGATGTAGGTATAGGTATAGTGGATCAGGATGCAAACTATCATCTCATGATAGATGGTTTGGTGAGGTTTCAAGACATGATCTATGTGCCAAATTGTAGTGAGCTCAAGAAGCTTATCTTGAGTGAGTTTCATGTGAAACCATATGTAGGTCATCCAGGATCCTAGAAGACATTGATGGTGGTGAAGAAGTTTTACTATTGGCCAAATCCAAAGAAGGAAGTGGATGATTTCATATCTAGATGTTTAGACTATCCACAGGTAAAGGTGGAATGCAAGCATCCAGGTGGTCTACTATTGCCTATAGTGATTCTGAAATGGAAATGGGAGGTCATTTCTATGGATTTCATCGTAGGTCTTCTGAGGATAGTGAGGCATCATGATTCTATTATGGTTGTGGTTGACAGGTTGAGCAAGGTAGCTCACTTCATTTCGGTAAAGACTGCATATTCAACTAGTGAGGTAGCACATGTATTCATCAGCGAGATAATGAGATTACATTGTGTTCCAAAGAAGATTGTGTCAGATAGGGATGTAAAGTTCCTTCCAAGTTTTGGAAGGAGATATTTGCAGTTTTCTTATAGAGTTGGCATTCAACATAACTTATCATCCATAGACAGATGGTCAGATAGAGAGGGTCAACAGGATCTTAGAGGATATGTTGAGGATATGCGTGATGCACCGGTAGAGGAAATGGGAAGAGCATCTACCATTGGTTAAGTTAGCATACAACAATGGTTATCAGGATTGCTTGAGGATGAGTCCTTTCGAGGGATTATTTGGACGAAGTTGTAACACTCCCATTAGTTAGAGTGATCCAGTGAACATGGTACTTATTGGACCAGACATGGAGTAGGAGATGTAGGTTATTAAGAAGAATCTAAAGGAAGCACAAGATAGATAAAAAATTTATGCAAATTAGCATTGGTTGTTCAAAGAGTTTTAGGTTGGGGAGCACGTGTTTTGGGCATCAAGCCCAAGAAAATATTTTTGAGGATTAATTCATGTGCCAAGTTGGAACCACGATATTGTGGGCCTTTTGAGATCCTTGAGAGCATTTCACTAGTGGAATATTGACTTGCACTGCCTCCAACAATGAAATTCCATGATGTTTTCCATATTTCAATGCTTAAGAAGTATATGAAGGATGTTGATCATGTTATTGATTGGTATGTATTGGAGGTGGAGAAAGAAGGAGAGTTCCAGCCGAAGCCTCAGTGCATATTGCAGTGAAAACATCTCATGCTCAGGAACATAGCTATAGAGTAAGTTAAAGGGCAGTGGAAGAAATTTGGGCTTGAAGAATCTACATAGGAGATGATGGATCAGATGTGGGCCCTATATCCTTCATTGTTTCCAGTTGAGGCAAAGCAGTTTTGGTTTGATATTGGTTTATGTTTGGCATATGTTTTGTTGATGTTTTGATATTCGTATATGTATATGTATATGGATGTAAATACCACCATGATCAAAGTTATAAAGCTCCAATAAGCGGTATGGGTGTCATTTTATTATGATTGTTATCTTGTCATGTTGTCATGATTTTTTTCTTTTGAACAGGTCTTTCATTGTAAATACTGCAACGAGTTAAGTTATAAACCTCCATAGGCAAGATTTTTACTTTTCAGCAGTTTTGCTGAGGTCTTGGTGTGGTTTAACACCAAGGATGGTGTTACCTAAGGGGGAGGGTTCTGTAACAACCCTCATGAAAAGTTCATGTAATAAAAGTTAATAAAGGAAAAATAAGACCATGGTTAAGGGACTCTTATTCCAAGCTGAATGTTGGGAAAATATTTCCTAGTGGGCATCACCGGATGTGTGTTTTGGCTAAGGAAAATGAATTAAAAGCAAAAAAAGGAATTTTGGCACATTTATTTATGAAAATTAGGGAAATTAGGAGAAAAGGAAGGTAAAAGGTCACAGGTTGCATGTGAGGAGGAAATTGAAGGGAAATAATGGAAAATGAAGAAATTAGAGGCCTCATGCATAAAAAGGCTTCCGAGGATCAGTTCATGGCTTTTGTCAGTACATGTTTGGAGCTCTCTCATTATTATCTCTCTCTCTCTCTCTCTCTCTTGGTCACGTAGAGTTTTCTTGGAGCACTCTAGTTTGGAGCAAGAAAAGGAAAAGCAAGAAAAGGAAAGGAAAAGCAAGGAAGGAATAAGGAAAGGAAAGCATGATCAAGAAGATTTAGTAGGAATACCTGTAGGTAACATGTTGCATGTGTGATTTCCTAGTTGGTTTGGACATGCATGGATTTTCATGTTGGTGTATGGTTATATTTCTATCAGTGGCATGGTCTTGCCAGGTTATGACAATGGATTTAAGCCTAACCTAGCCCTTTTTCAGATGCCATGGTATGTTGGGATGATTTTTTGGTTTTGGAACTTTGGAATTGTTGGATGGATTTCAGAATCTGTGGTGGAGGTGGCCTCAAGGTTCATTCCCAAAGGCCTAAAAATCCCTTGGCCAGTTTTGGTGGGATACACGGTAAAGCCTAAGGGAGCAGTCTCGGTTTAGGGCCTAGTGATTCAGGTTTGGATTCCATATGGTATTCCAAGTTATGTTCGGTTATGATCAGAGTATCAGTTTTGGTGTGATCATGGTTTGGTGAGGGTGGAGTTGGTTTAACCTTTGGATTCCCTTGGTTGTTCTTGGATTATTTGTTCTATGAGATCCCACATTCATGCTTGGAATATGGCATGGGGGTGACTGGCTGAAAGAGAGATTTGGTTCAGCCATGTCTATGGTCGGGTGGTACGTGGAGGTCCCAAACCTCGTCGAATTTTCCTATGATTAATAAAAGATAAGTTCTCTTAATTCTAGACTGATATATATGTGGATTTAATGGTTGTCATATCTATGATATTTATATGGTTTTATACTAGTTATAAGCATGGTTGAATGACTGGTTCATGTCATGGTTATTTCATATGTTTACTTGCAACTGTTAAATGGATGGGTGTAAGACCTAATTGATGATGTAGTAGTTCAATGGAGAAGGAGGTGACCCTTCTAGTTATGTTTCAATATAAGTTGTTTCAGTCATTTATTCTCTGTCTTTCATCCTAGAACTGTAGGTTGCATTGATGTCGAGTGTTTGACAGAATGTCAGTTTCAGTTGGGGATGCTCAGATCTAGTCCTGAGGGTGATTTTTGATTGATTAGTATTGTTATCATGTTTTTAATGATTTTTGAAAGTTACAACAAGTTCTGGGCAAAGGCCAGGATTTTGGGCTAAAAAAGTGGCTTAAATCTCGGGGTTGCTGGCACAAAATTGGCAATTCTGGGCCATAGTCACTGGCAGGCAGGCCTGTGAGAGAAAATTTTAGTTCTTGGCCACTCCCTTTCCCATAGCATGAGAGTGAATGAGGGTTAAGAGTTGCAGAATAGCACTAGCACCTAGGGATACGCTGTCTGAGGGGTAGACTTGTCTCGTGAGGGGTCTCTTGATGATGTTGGGTGACTGTATGTGATGCTCCGTCGATTCCATTTCCTTAAGGTCACCTAGGAGGTCGAATCTAATTGTAGTAGCATCTCTCCTCATGTTTACCCTGGTTAGCATGTTTACTTTGGGTGGACCCAGGAGGGGGTGTTACAAATAAATTATCACCCAAGTAATACGTTCCTTACAAGGTGTTGCAAAAGATTGGTATGATGGCATGCAAATTAGAATTGACTGCATCTTCCCAAGTACACAAAATTTTCCATGTTTCATGCTTAAAAAGGTTATCAGTGACAAGGTTCCAATTCAAACAATGTTGCCAGAATTTGATGAAGAAGGAAAAATAATATTTGAGCTTGAAGAAGTCACGGAAACAAGAACCAAACAACTACAAAATTGATAAATTTTAGAATATCTAATTAAGTGGAAGAACTTTCCCACTGAAGATTCCACGTGGGAGGATGAGATTTTTATACAAAAGCATCCATAACTACTTGAGAGTTGAGGACAACACTTTTCTGAAGGAGAGGGACATGTTAGGTCCCTATAATACTAGTGTAGCCCCCTTCTTGTTATTGTTGTGCCCCATAGAAGCCCACTATTGTTATTGTTGTGCCCTTACATTTTTATTGTTATGTAGGCTATAGTTATATTGTGACACCTTAGACTCCTATATATACAAAGGAGGTATTTTCATTTGTATCATCCAAGAATTTTTCATTTATGTAATCTAAAGGAGGAGGTTTCCCCCTCGAAGAGGATAATTTTTAAGTCACTGATTTATCTTTTCTGTGAGCTAGTTGCATAACATGCAGGAGGAGATAAGCACATAAGGAAATTTCAAATTTATTTCTTAGAGTGTTTCAAAATTTTCTAGTGGAAGAAGGAGGTCACGATTTCTAGCAGCGGAAGGCCATAATAACTTTTCCAGTCCAACCAGTGTGAGTTTTAGGGTTTACAGTGCATGTGCCGGATTCCAGAGAAGGACTTCCAAGAGGTAGAGTGAGTCACCTAGTTGACACAACAAATAATGTAAATTATGGGAAGGACACAGGAGGCAACTGCAAGAACAAATATGCACATTTCTAGAGGGAGTATGAGTAACAGAGAGAAGGTCAAGTTACTAGAAGGAGAACGATATTTCTAGCAGATAGTTCTCCCATTTTTCTGAGTTTCACAGAGATGACCACAATAGGACTCATGGATCAGGACAAACTTGACAAAGCCTCAAATTTTTGCATCTAGAAATCCATAATGAAATTCCTACTATATGAGCATGGCTTGAAGGAGTTTGTGACAAATGTCATGGTAGAACCAACAAATCTACAATGACTGGAAAGATTCAAGAAAGAGATGGCCAAGACTAAGAGGTTAGTCATAGATGGGGTTCAAGTTCACATTGTCCTGTATATTGCAAACAAGAACATGGAAAAGGACATGAGGGATGCTTAGTAGACAATGTAGAGCTATTTGTAGTCAAAGGAATCAAGGTACAGTTGCATTGACACAATATATAAGAGATAGATTTAGCTACAATTAGTATCATATGGACTAGAGTATGCAAAATGGTTGATGGAGAATGTTTTACAATTGGCATCGTCACAATGATTTCTAGTGATAGGGAGTCAGATCATTTGAGATGTGAAGAAAGTAGGTACAACAAAAGTCAGACATCAATAGCGCGGAACATTCCAGCTACAACATGTTCCCACAAAGAAGTAGGTTGAAAATATAATCACAAATATCTAGGGAGAGCTAAGCTCATCTATTTCATAGAACAAATGGGTATAGTAGAGAACAACTTCCTTGCTAAGAGGTAGTGATAGTTTATGGTAGCATTCGATAGGTTTTCTAGTCTCAGATGATACTAAGAGGCTAAGGAACAATATATCTCCAAAACCTAGAAAAGGTTTAACGGGATAAGCTTGGGAAACACCTTAATTAAATTAATTTCCATAACTAAAATATTTCCTAACTTAGGAAAAGTGATAAATTAAGGATAATTGATTAAAGATGTTCAAGCTCTAGAGGCTTCTATTGATGTAGTATAATTGATATTAACCATCGATGGAGATCAACTCAAGGTCATTGAAGAATCAATAAGATATTATTAGAGCAGGTCGAAGGGCTTGGAAATGACATCAATTGCATAAAATTGATCAAGGTAGATCGAGATACCTAGTTCATAGATTCAATGGGGGAGCAATTCGATCTAGAGGGAGAGAATTAGAGAGAGGGAGCAATAGATAATTTGGGATTAGGATTCTAGAGTTTCCCAGTGATTTTCTAGTGTTAGAGTGGCAGGAAAAGGGAGGTCTAAATTCATCTATAGAGAGGTCGTACAAGAAGTGTCAATTGCTAGAAACCCTATATGAGTTGCTGGAAGGGGATTGATTCAGTTTCTAGAGGCTAGAAGAGTGTCTAGAAGGCAAAACAATTTCGTTCTAGAGGCAGTGAGAGGTAAGATGGCTCATTCAAAGTCGAATTCCAGGATGACGAATTTCTCTTCATCTAGTAGTGCACATTTCAGGTGGCTAGTTCAGGAAGTGTGAGTTGGCCAAGGGAGGCCAAGTTGATTGCAAAAGGAGATATTTTATCTCTATATATTTTTCTAGTTTATTTCGCGAGGATATCTAGTTGGACATCCAGTTGTAAATCTCTCAATTTGTTGCATCAATTTTCCCTTTGGGATTTTTCTGGGGACATTTAGTCTAAAAATATTGGTGTCAATTTTATGTGTGGGCATCTATTTCTCAATTCCTTATTTTATATTCCACAATGTATTCTTATTCTGAAGAATGCTTCAATGATTTATTTGTTACTTGTCGTAAACAATTAAACTGCTAATAAGTTAGAAGAATAAACTTCAGTTGGTGCATTAGTGGAAATTTCGTATGGTATCAGATCACTGAAGATCAGATTAGAGGCCCAAAAGCGAAGGAAGTGATATTTATACAGTTTAGAGGGAGATTTGAGAAAAAAATCCAAATTTTCACGAGCCAATCCGGCAGTGCGAATTGTAGGGTAGGAAAATTGATTTCCAGTTATGGGTGAAGCAAAAGCTCGATTTTTCCAAGAAGTAGTAGCAGTAGGCAGTGCATTTTCCGAGAAGAAGTTTCAGTGAGTAGATCAATAAATTCACATAGTAGATATGGGCACAAATATTTGAAAAAATGGTTTTGAGTTGCAGATTTTCGCAGGGGAAAAAGAGATAAGCACACAAGGGAATTTCTAGTTTATTTCTCAGAGGGTTTCTAGTTTTTCTAGTGCAAGAGGGAGGTCGTGATTTCATTAGGGGAATTT